>JAGKTI010015671.1:0-20265 GCA_018397915.1 Birgus latro
TTAGCGGACACAAGGGGTGCTGTGGTTGAGCCAGTGACGTATCCAATCGGCTTACCGTGGACAGATTACACTTCGTTCGCAGACTACACACACATATGCAAAGTCACTACAACACAACACTTACACTCACACGCACTTCTCACCCTACATACAGTCTCTGCCAGACAGCCTAAGCTACTGGGTAGAGATACGTGGCTCTATCGTCCCTGCTTCGGTAAGGATAGGCCGATCCTGCAGTCGACCTCAACAGCTGATGACGACGATATATATAGATCAGCTCTGTGCTTCTTGTCTTTGTAAGAGTTGGTCACATGTCAATCAAAGTGAGTAGTTTTCCATTGTGGCAGTGAAAGAAAACTAGATTCTCTCGTTGCCTCTATGGTAAACTAAAATTGACTGCTGAATGGATATATCGGTTAATTTTTTCCGTTCTAATAGCAAAGGATCTTCATCAACACCATCAACCACCCTAGACAGTCCATAACACAGAAAATGCCTTTCCCATCTCTTTTCCACTGTGACCTATTGGCTGTACGTTGTTCCACCCAGGCAAGGAAATCGACTTTCTTCTTTACAACTTGTTCTCTGTTCCACTCAGTTACCTTGACTGTCCCTCTGTTACATGTAATATGAAAGACGTGACCTGCCCACATCCGTTTCTTCCTTTTCACTGTAGGGATTATATTCAGTGTTCGAAATAGGTCAGTGTATTTGCCATGGGGTCGGGGGTGGTGGTCGTCACCTTCAATAATGACGGTCCTCCTGGAATGGGAATGGGGGAGGCGAGCGGAGTGAGTCTTTCATTGCTGGGTACTGTAATCCCATTCCGGGATATATGTTTGATGTCAGAACATTATTTGGCTATATGCAGAAGGCAGTGGATACCGGAACGCTGTTCAAAGGCTGAGGATGCAGTATGCGCAATATGAAAGACGTTTTTAGTTTAAGCAAATATGTATGGTGTGTCTTTTTAAAGTCTCCACTGAATCGATTGCTCTTAGGAAGCACATTTTTGTATTTTCTCGCATGTACTTTTAAAATGAATCGTTAATGAACGTCGCATATTTCAAGCGTTTCTATGCAAGGAAGCCGCAAGACTGAATGAAGGTATGATGGCTAAAAACGTCTTGATACCTTTGGAACATTATAACGAACATAGCAAACTGGGAATGCTTCAGTGTGCTGAACATCGTTAACAGGTAGCAAGTGAACGTCTATATCTCCACAGTTTCAAAATGGAAAGAAAAGACGCGTTTGTATTTACATACTGAATTATCAAATGCGTAATATAAGTTATGCCTTGTTACGGTGATGAACACAGCTAATCTGAGTGGGGCAGTATTATTATCCACGGTTGGTCCCTCTGCATAATCGACTTCTTTATAACAATTTGAGGAGGTCTCCCTCTCTCCGTATCTCGAGGACATATTATAGCCTCCTTAGCCTCTGCTTTGGTCGCTTCCCCTATCAAGGCTCTCTCTCTCTCTCTCTCTCTCTCTCTCTCTCTCTCTTCATCTGTATACATATCTATATGTATATGGCAACTAATGCAGTCCTTTCCATTCCCCTTGGACACTCATAAGTTTACCTTCCGTGGATTTTGATAACTCTGTTTCCGATCCATAAGTTAGGACAGAAAAAACGAAGATTGTACAATTATCCTTTTATTATCTCTATTCGTAACAGGTAACTAGTTTGCTGTATCCATCCATCTCAATCACAGTCTTCGTTGGGGTTTTAATTTTGTCATTCGAAATATTTCTCAAGTGAAATCCCGTAATATTAAACCATTATATATTTATAAAACGAGAATAAAGTATCCATTGATGTTTATGTACTATTTAATTCTTTGGTACAACGATATTTTAAGAATTTTGCAGTAAAGTTTACGTTTTTATTCTCTGTATAATTATATACCACAGCTTCGTAGGTGACCTCATGGTAAGTATATACTGAAGGTGACATGGAAGGCTTCGTAGCATCACATCCTTAGCGATGTATCCGGCGGCATATTACACATTAACCTGCCAAAATCAAATTAGCATGTCATATCAGGATGGCCTCGGACTGAGCTGTATGACGAAGACTGGCCAGACACACCGACACCATGTATAAGATGGGGGAAGAAGAAGAGGAACAACAACAACAACAACAACAAGGAGATGGAGAAACAAAGAGAAAGAGAAAGAGAAGAAGAAGAAGAAGGAGAAAAAACAAAACAAAAAATAAAAGGAAAAAGAATATGGTGATGATGACGATGAAGATGAAGAAGAAGAAAATTGTGCATTAATATTCTATTATTTGGTAGTTTTATATCAATTTAGTTTTATATCAATTAGTTTGCATTTGCGGGCTCCTGTCTTTTGGTTCCTTCTTCCTTCCATGAAAAAAAAAAAATACTGACTGCTAATGGATAGAGTAAATCGCTACGGAAATCTTTGTTATGGCATTTCGAAATCAATTTATAAAAATGCTCACATCATTGGCTTACGCTGTTGGTCTGATGGGCTGGGACCGATACCGAATTATTTTCTTGATAACTTTAGACCATTTTGTTCTGATTCGGAGAGCCTCTTCAAACTGTGAGGGTTAAATACAGCCTTCACTGACTCCTTTCTTGTTGCACATACTTTCCAAATTGAATTAAAAATCGTTAAAGTATTTAGAGACTACAAATTATCTATTTCGAATTCTAAAATGTACTGTACCTAATGAACATTTTGCCTTGTATGTCTCAACGTCAGCCAATACTGAGTATATTAACAAGTTGTAATAGCATCGCATCATTAAGCAGCCTCATCTGTGTGGGACTTGAACCCAACTGAGCTACAGCAGGTCTAAAAGTTGTGTGGGCGGCACATTATTATAACGGTTTGCCTGAGGGATCCACACACTCCAGCCTACTGCAATGTGGAAGGAAGTGAATTTAAGCTGTTCTGGTCACGATGTATGACAAGGAGAAAATATATTAACTACATATTGAGTAACATCGTACCGTAAAGCACCATCATCTCTGTGGGGCTCGAACCCACCTCACCAGCCGATATTGTTCACTCTTACTTTCCCAGATTGTTTTAATTTCATTTAATGGTTGCTGTCTGTTTCTTCTCTTTGGAGCGTACCAGCCTTCCAGTTAGTCCTTTGCCTACCTCGTCTGCTTACTCTTTCTCTGGGTTGGCAGTCTATTATTGTAACTGATTTCTGTTATATTCTAAAAAATGTTATGTATAAACCTGTTTAGTCGGATGACTATTTTTCATTATATTCTAGCTATTTTCAAACATTTTGTGTCTGCAGTTCTATCTAACTCCAGCACTGAAGGAGTTGAACAAGGCTGTATCTATCCCCATCAGTTCTTAAAGTCTCCCCGTAATCCGAGTAAAATCGTTTGTCATTAGCAAGAATAAAGTGGAAACAGATTTCTTAAGACTAAGAGGGTTAATGTCTACTTTCACTTTTCCACTGTAGTGGTTATTGCCTATACCTGTTCCCCTAACCAAGAAGGTCATTTCCCAACCATCAATGTGATCGTTTAGTTTCGTTTACAGGACCTCATCATGCTTCCACACATCGCCCTTGATCACCTAATGGCGACTTTTCACACTGCTGGATCTCTAGCTGCCTTTCTTCAGTCTCTGTTCAGATTGATTTATCCCATCTATGTGTGTGAGGCAGAACATTATCCTCTTCGCTCCTCTCCTATCCGTGTTCATTTTACATAACTGGGCCTCCATCAAATGATAACAACAGCGAATCAGTATAATGCTTTATTATAAATCAACAATATTGTATGAAGTTTAGTTAAGTAAAAGTTATTATATCTGCATGTTGTTGTTGGTGGTGATGGTGATGGCGGTGGTGGCGATGTGAAGGTGGCGTTCGGTGTGTGGTAGCAATATTGGCTGGATGTTGATGAAGCTGTGTGCTGGTAATTGTGATGAGTAATTGTGATGTGAATTAGTAGTAAAAGGAGTAGTACAAGTTATTGTAGTAGTAGTAGTAGTTGTTGTTGTTGTTGTTGTAACAGTAGTAATAATAAGAGTAGTAGTAATAGCAGTAGTGTAGTAGTAGTAGTAGTTGTTGTTGTTGTCGTTGTTGTTGTAACATTAATAATAGTAATAGCAGCAGTAGTAGTAGTAGTGGCATTAGTAGTACTGGTAAGAGCAGTAGTATCCCCATTTTCATCTGGTAAGTGAACTCAGTGTACTGTTGGATGAAGTTGCCCCCATCCTGCAATCCACCATCTTCCTTTCGGGGGATAGGAAGGGGGTTGAAGGACGTTTGTATAACCAGGCACCGAAGTCACCCACTCATGTAAGTGCCCCACATGAAGCCGTCCCTCTCCAGCACCAAATATGTATGTTATGATGGTGGTATTGGTTAGCAGTGGTTGTGATGGTTGAATGTTGGCACTGAGTGTGTTGAGTGGTCTTGGTGGGTTGGACGTAGCAGTAGTAGTTGTTCCCTAGGCAGTCTGGCCGAGCAGCCGTGAGTCTCAAAGGATGGCCATGGTCGAGACAGGGCTTTTCCACATGGCTCTCAAGGAGTGTATGTTGTGTTGTTGGTGCAGGCGATTGTGTGCAATGCAGTCTTCCATAATGTGCTTAATAGTATGGGACGCCGTGTTGCTTCCTGGACAGGCATCAGCATCGGAGTCATTCAGCCTCTTTTGATAACTCCAGAGGGATAGATCATGCTTACTTTACAGCCTGGCCTGGTGGACCTGTCCTCCCTAGGGAGGTAGGATTCAGAGGAGTGGATATCAGGAGGCCGTGCGTGCAGCTGTATGTTGTCTTTGAGTGACTGAGTGTAGCGGCTAGTGATCTGAGCATGGATATGCTTCTGGAAGCTGGTTTGAGGTGGGCAAGGGAGAAGAGATGACAGTATTTGTGTATGATATTTTGTGGTGGGTGTTGTTTTGATGTTCCTTGCTGTGTGTGGATGTGCTGCCATGTAGTATAGTGGATGGAGTTTGTCTGTGAATGCTGCGGCAAGAATTTGTGTGCCTCTCATGTCTAGATGATCCTTGACTTGGAGGACTTTGGTGTTCTTGGTATAGATGTAGTAGCTGTGCAGCCTGTGATTATTTTTAGTGCCTGGTTGTGAGTGGTCTGTAGTGTGTTGTAGTGAGATTAGAGGCCCAAGCAGGGCTTGAATATTTCATCACTGAATGTTAATGTTGTTTGTATTCTGTGATGGTGGTTTCTTTGCTGTGTCCGAATGTTGTACGGGCAAGCGATCTTAGGGCGTTGAGTCTTAGTGTTAGTTTATTATTAATGCTTGTGCTATGTTGTTTAAATGACATTGATGTAATGTGTGTTACACCAAGAATTTCGGGTGTATGTGTTTTTGGCAGGGGTGTTGTTTTTTGTGAGTGTGGAATGTGACTATGTTCTGCTGTCCAGTTTGTGAGAAGGGTCACTGTAGATTTGGCTGGGGCGATTGTGAGTCTGTTTGTGGTGAACCATTGGTGCACTGTGTTGAGGAAAGGTTGGAGGATGTGTGCGGCTCCGCATACGAACCTATATGTATTTGTGGTGTGTAGGTTTTGGATATGTCGTGCCTGGATAGGTTAAAGAGTGAATGGGACAAAACAGATCCTTGAGGGACGCCGTTTGTGAAGTATCTGATGTTCGATGTCCACCACTGCCTGGTAAATAGTTTGCCAGCCACCTTTTTATGTAATTGTGCATGTTTGAGTTGAATATTTTGTTTGTGCGGTTGTAGCAGAGGATGGCACTAAGATCTTTTCTAATGTCTAGTGTCAATAGGAGTGTTCTGTGTTGTTGCTAGTTGAATTGATGCCATCAAAAACTCTTTGTGTAAGGTCTGTAAGAAGAGTGTTTGTATAGTGTAGCAGCTTAAAAGCAAATTATGATGGGGCTAGGGGAATGTGAGCTGTTTCTATTTGTCATACCAGTCGTTCAGTGAATTTGGAGGGATGCAAAAGATTATGGTGGGTGTTGTGAGGAAGGTAACATGGGGACTTTATTGGGTTTAGGGATAATGGTGATAGTACCATGTTTCCAGATATTGTGTATTATGTTGTGTGCGTAGGTGTAGTTTGATCTGTTGGTGAGTGGTTGTATGCCTTGTGGTCCGAAATGTTTAAGGTCTATGTTGCTTACGTTGACTGGACCACTGGCAGATCAGTGCTTAAGGCTGCTAATGATGGGTTTCGTTTGGTTGTAAGTGAAGGGTACGAAGTTTGCATCTGCTGGGAACTGTCTCTTGCGTCAGATAACACGTTGGTAGTCGGTTTGGGTGTTTAGATAAATGACATGTAAAAAGTGATTGATGAGAGTGCTTGCTAGTTCTTTGTTTGAGGGAATGGTGTCGGTTGTTGTGATGGCCCCGTGTGATTGTGTAGTTTTGTTGCTGGAGAGTGTGATGCTGTTTAGTGTTTTGTAGAGTTTGCTTGTGTTTATTTTGTGATCTAGTGTTTGGAGATAATTATTTCAATTTAGTGTTTGCTGCTCTGATATTGTTTTGTTTATTTGAGTGTCGAGTTCTTGTACCTGTTATACGGTGTTTTGTGTATGGGGTGTTGGGAAGTGTTGTAGTGTTTCGCGTCGACTGATGAGAGCTTGAATTTCTGGTGTGAAGTTGGGGTTGTGCCTCTTTCTGTTGCTTCTAGGGATGTGTCTTATGACTCTGTTTTCAATAATTGTATTGAAAGTGTGCACAAGGCTATTCATCTTTGTGATGGGAGTACTGTTTAATATTTCAAAGTTTTGTTCTGTTTCAGCTGTGAAAGCCTCCCAGTTGGCTCTCTTATAATTAGTGTATGTTTGTCTGTGGCCAGCAGGGGTGATTCTGGATTTGGTAGTGATGATGATCGGAAGATGGTCTGAGCCAAGGGTTTTGACGACTCTCCAGGATGTGGGAGTGAAGTTTGGGGAGCAAAAGGTGATGTCTAGGATGATGGGAAGAACAGGGCTTGGTGTGGGATATGGGAATGTTGATGGAGATTGTTGAGGATGAAAAGGTTATCTGTTTGGGATTGTAGTACCAGCCGTCTGTCCGTGTCAGGGTTGTTGACATGCCAGGCTGACGCCTTGGCATTGAAATCACCACCCAGGATGATGCTGAGGCAGTTAGTGATGTGGTGTATTTGAAGAGAGAAATTGTATGGCATTCTGGGGGATGACTGGGGGAGAATGTATGTATTGGCGATTGTTATGTGTGATTTGTTATAAATGAGCATTTTTATTGCTTATATTTCTGTTGTGGTGTCATGTGGGGTGTGAAGTTATTTTGTGTGTGCACTAGTGTCTGAAAATCTGATGGACTGGTGTACCAGGGTGATGGTCCACCGCCACAGCCGTCGGCCCGGTCTTGTCTGGTGGTGGTGAAATTATCAAATGTAGGTGTTTTTTGTGTCCTGCGTAGTTTGTTTCTGGTAGGATTGCAATGTGTCTCTTTTGTTGTTTGAAGAATTGTGTGAGTTGTTTTTTGGTGTTTATGTCATCCATGTTTATTTGAAGAATTTTAATACTGTGTGTATGATATGAGTTGGGTACTGCAACATGAGGGGGAGGTGGGGGGGGCGGGGTGTGAAGGGAAAAAGGTAGAAGGTTGTGACGGAGTTAAGGTTTGGGGTGGATTTGATTGGGAAGGAAAGGAAGGGGTTCGGGGATTGGATGGTGTGGGAAGGATCAGTGGGTTACGTTGAGGAGGTGTGGAGGAAGTAGGAGAGGGACTGGTGGGGAGAAGGAGCATAAGGCGCTGGTCCAGGTGTTTGTATAATGTTCTCTGGATGCAAGTGTTGTTCAAGTGAAATATAAGTTCTCACAAAAACTACACTGAATTGAATCCTTTGTCGACTACAAGTAATGGGTTTTGAGCATTTTGGACATATGTATTTGTTAATGGGTCCTGAACTGCTCTCAGTGCCACCAACTAGAAGAAGTCGTCAAGGAATGACCGGCCGAGAGTCATTTCTTGATGAAGGAAAAACAGTGCTGCTCTTTGTGTTGTGTTGGGAGATGTGTTGCTTGCCCGGGCAACCGAAGCTACTCCCATGTTCTCGGGCTGAGCGAGGTGATGTTGGTCAGTGTTGTTAATTTGTGATAGTGGAAAAGCTTCGTTGCCTCTTAGAATTCCAATCTAGCAGTATGATAAGAGCAGCCAGAACACCACCCAAGCCCAGTGCTATGAAGTCGCCTTGTAGATACTCCAGGTTGTGTGGCGGTGGTGTTGATGTTGTTATTGTGTGGTGACTCAACAACGCAATCCAGCAGCAGGTTAAGGGCAGGCACAATAACACCCAACTCCAGTGCTGTGAATGTTCCCTGTAGATGCTCCAAGTTTTGTTGTGGCAACGATGGTGTATGATGGTTGTGGTGATGGTGTTGACGGTGTTGTCAGTCGAAGGAAGTAACTTACTGACTCTTCACAATACACTCTAACACCAGGATAAAGGCAGCCAGACCAACCCCCAGCCCCAGTGCTATGAATGCTCCCTGTAGATGCTCCAGTTTCAACACACCCGCCCCACGAACCTGTACAGAATAAAAACAATCTCGGTATTCAGTTTTGTGTTTGTCATATCATGGGAACTTAAAACAATAATTCTTTTATCTTATATAACACGGAGAGTTTGGATACTTACAGTATGTTCGAGTTCATATCACTTCTTGACAACTTGAAACTATATTTCTGATGTCTTCCAAACCAACCAAGTGTTGTATATATTTCAATCTCTGAGGAGTATGTGTGAAGTGACACTTATGGGTCGAGTGAGAAATGATGAAGTGCAAAGGAGAACTGGAATTGTTCAGGAGATGGCTGAGCGAGTTGAGCAGAGGGTGTTGGGATGGTTTGGGTATGGAGAGAATGGATAATGAGCAATTGGTGAAAAAGATAACTAGGTCTGATGTGAGAGGTGTAAGGCTGAGATGAAGGCCACGAATAGGATGGATGGACAGTGTGAAGAGAGCGTTGGATGCGAGAAGGTTGTCTGTTGAGCAAGGAAGAGTGGTTGTGCTTGATAGAAATAAATGGAGGGAAATTCTGAATGAATAAGTGATGACGCAGCCCTGAGGGGATATTCACCCGCATTTTGTCTGATCAGCTAATCAGGTCAGGTGCGGGTAAGGGGATGGGTCCATTATGATGCAGCAGGGGTAAACCAGCTTTGCTTTTGGGCCCTGCTGCAGATGTCACTGACTTCACTGCGTGGTTGACCCTCGTGCGGTGTGGTGCGGTGAGGATCTGTCCCTTCTTCCCTATGGGGCTAAGACGTGAATGAATGTGTTTGAATGGATGAGTAAATTGGAAGTGTGTTGACCTGTCTCGGCTACCTCCCTTTCTTGGGGGAAGCAGCCTAGGTATATAGATAGAAAGACTTTCTTCTCAACATAGGAATAGCCTCAATAACAAAGAGTGAAAGTACGTTCGTCTCACCTTAGATTTCTCCTTTGTTATCGTATTTAAGTTTTGTTCAGGTCAGGTTAGGCTTAGATGATGGTCATAATGACTGAAGTGATTAGACGACGGCTAAGGAAGAGTATAGCTCTATAGCTCACGCTTACTAATATATTGATACGGTGATGATGGTGATAATATCTGATTTGTACTACTACAGTGATTATTACTGTGGTCTCATTTGTACTGCAGTTATAAACATGTCTGATAGGCTCTATACTGCTACGATGACAGTAATTGTGGAATAATGTGTACTGCCACGGTGATGAAAATGTGGTACACTGCTTCGATGATGATAACAGTAGTCTAATTTTCACAGTCGACGGTGAATATAAAGCCGTGCCTCAAACTAACCTGCATTGTAGGTACGGCGACATTTCTGACGTGCATCTCATATATTTTTCCCAGTAAGCCTGTCTCTACGATGCGTTGCAGGCTCATGGATATTAGAGAGGTGAAGGCTGTGTTTCGGGGTAGCAGCCACGTCATGTAGTCTTCATATAGCTGTGAGGATTGGTAGTGGTTTGGTGAGAGAGAGAGAGAGAGAGAGAGAGAGAGAGAGAGAGAGAGAGAGAGAGAGAGAGAGAGAGAGAGAGAGAGAGGGATGCAGCACACACACACACTCACACACACACACACACACACACAGCTTTAATGTAGCAGCTCCACTTATCGAGCTAATATTTTGAAGGACTGAAAATTGTGACCCAGTTCTAATAGTCACAAAACTAATAAAGACGTACAGTGAATGTGGTGTTACCATTATGAAAGCAAATACAATTATATTTACAAGTGACGAAATGAAAATAAAAACTGTTGCTGACCTTGTAGACATTATAACACATATCTCATAAACACAATGTACAGGATGTAGTGTCTGATGGAAACGTACACAGCTTCTCACTAGGAATGTCAATTCACGTAATGTCTGTCCACAATCTTGTTGTTCCAGTCCATCAAGAATCCTTAACATATGATGTATTTCAAACATCCTCGTAGTCCAGACAACTAAGAATTTCATGATGAATTCAAACACGTGGAAGTCCACTGGATATTTAGCAGACACTACTACCTCACCAAACATCCTCTCCAATCTGTATAATAATGTCGGACAGCTTCCCTTCAGGTCAGAAGGAGTTACATAATGCCCGAGAACACAATCAGGGCGGAGGCAGGAGAAAGGGGAGAGAGGGGCTGGCGAGAAGCCCCGACACTAGGATCATTAGGAGACTTTGGCCGTCACGCTAAGCTATGCTGTAAATCACTATTCAGTATAACTGTACAATAAAACTCTGTACCCCAAGAGTGCTGTAACTCACCTCATTGATATTACGTCTCACGACTTTATTCAGGCTTTATTTAACGATCCATGATTGACTTCCCTATCTCCCTACAAGTGTCTCCGACCACGCAATCGAGTTTGGTGGCAGACCAGGCTATCGAGGACCTCATTCGCCTGCCTCGTTCAATTTATCAAGAATCCTTTATCAGTGGCCACTGAAAATGTCTAGCGAACAAACACAGAATGATAAGACATACAGGTAGAGTGTTAAGAATAATCATCTCATAGTTTAGGTCGCCTTAATGAATCTCTCTCTCTCTCTCTCTTTCTCTATTACCAGGGGTCTCTCTGGAGCTGAATAAAAATGTCAGTAGTTGGTAACAATTATATGTAAGGCGTCATCGTAGTGCGACTGTGGTGGTGGTGTTGTGGTGGTGGGGGAGGGGAACCACCTTGTTGTGGTGGGGAGCTTGCCTGCCCTGTAATTCTGGTGGGCTGTACCAGTGGGTGGAAACCCCACCCTCCCCAACTCATTGAGAAAGGGTTACCCATGCTGGAAGCGTCATAAGTGAGGGGCAGACTAAGTGTTCCTAAACCCACTGCCTTGTTTATAACTCCTGGATGGGTTAATCCTACAGGAGTAAACCCCGATAGAAAAGTCCGTGAGCAGAGTCCCACGGAAGGTGGGGCTCGACAGACAGAGCTCAGAGTGGACTTCTGCAATCCTGATCATTAGATGGTCATTGTGAATCTTCATGCCACAATCACAGGTTGAGAAGGACAAAGTCATGTGAGGTAAAGACTGCACACCCTCGCCATCACACCAGATCCATTCGTTACGCAGTCCCACACTATACTCACCTGTAAATTCGTCCTCTCATGAAAATCAAAAGACCTATGGCGACAAAATAGGGTGACTGTGTCAGGTCATGGATGTGGCTGGAAGGCTCTAGCTCGAATCCAACACATAGGCGGCACTGGCCCAGTGGTCGCTGCCATGATTGCATTGGAGTAGCCCATGCCTTCGGCAGCATCCACTGTGACTAAATACTCGAAACAGACGTCCAACTGCTTATCCCTGAGGGCAAGGGGTTTAGAGAAGGTAACCTAAACATTTGTTGCTCCGCTCCACCTGGGTAGGTAACTGGGTCTGTCAAGGCATCCCAAACTGCGGTCAGAACACCGAAAGAATCCCTCTGACTCTTGCTTCCTTTAATATATACACCTTTCTTGTTTCCGACCAAGACACACGAACATGGTGTAGAACTGCCCTTATTATACATGAACTGAAAAGATATGGAATTGACATTGCTGCCTTGTCTGAGATTCGTCTCTCAGGAGAGGGTAACCCAATAGATGTAGGAGAATGGTATACCTATTTCTGGCGAGGAAACCCAGATGATGTAAAGAAAAACCTTAATGTTTGGTCAGCAGTCCGAAGCAACCTACTAGAGAAGGTCTAAGAATCACCTTTCATTATATCAGACTTGCTGATGTCCTGGGGCATACTACTCTCTAAAAGCCAATATAGAACACTCCTCAGCATCTATGCCCCAAAGCTTGACTCTGAGGACACCATCAAAGATGCTCTTTTTTCCTCCCTGGGTGTTACCATTTGCTCAGTACCACATAATGACAGACTCATTCTGTTTGGCGATTTTCATGCTAGGGTAGGAGAAGATAATCACCTGTGGCAAGACATTATAGGTTGCCGTGATGTTGGTAGCATGAACAACAATGACACTGCTTTCCTTATGCCCGGAACACAGTCTTGTCGTCAACAACACCAGTATTCTCACAAGACCACATGGACGTATCCATGACCTAGATAGTGGCATCAGATTCACTATGTCATTCTAAGACAGCGAGATCGAAGAATGTCTTATAACCCTAGCTATAAGAGGTGCTGAGTGATCAATAGACCATGAACTTATTAATCTGCAACTAATAATACGCCTGCAAATGCTCCTTAGTCCATCCACCAAGAAACTAAACTATGATAGCTTAAAGGATGCTTCACCTTGTATAACCTTCTAACAGCACTATTACAGACAAGCTCTCTCAATGCCCACCACTTGACCCAAATAACAGTGCATCAAACCTTGATGCAGAGAGGCTGAACATTAAGACCCTGCTTCAAAGTACCGCAGAAGAAACCCTAGTCTTCTCCACTCGTAAACATTAAGGCTGGTTTGATGATAATGCTGAGGGTATCCATGACCATCTTACAACGAAGAATAGAGCACACAACAACTGGTTGTCTCATTCTAGCTCCATAACTTTTAGAAGTCCAGAATTTCAGAAGCGATTCTCAAAGAAAATTGCGTTACATGGAATAAAAAATTTTGGAGCAACAAAAGAGCAGCAGGGGCTGGCTGATAGAAATGACCGATATGGGTTCTACAAGTCCATAACAACCATTTTGAGGCCAAACAAACGCAACATAATCTGTATTAATCAGCCGAGAGACAGCTACTGAAAGACAAGCAAAGAATCCTAGATAGATGGGCAAATCACTTCAATCCCTTACCAATTCCACAAAGCCGGTGGAGCACAATATCCTTGGCAGCATACCAAATGATCCGTAAGTACCAGAACTCGATGTCCCACCTACACTTGCAGAAACTGTTCAGGCCATCCTACCTTTCACAATAACAAAAGCCCTGGCCTGCATATGGATTAATCAAAGAGGATATCCAGTTACTCCACCATCTCCTCCATGAGCTCATACTCACTATCTGGAGCCAATAACGAATTCTATCTAAATGACTTACTTCTGAAAATTTATTTTAACCCGCCCAGTCACGACCGTTTTTTTACCCAGCCTACCCGCAGATCCCGACCGATTTTCGACTGTTTGTTTTTTGGCTGAAACGTTCGTTTTTGGTAAGAAACATCGAAAATTCATAGAGAAATCGCGATCCTGAGCCAAAAAAATGTTGATACAGGTGTCACTCAACCTTACGTTTTCTTTTTTTTTAGGGTAGCTGGCAAAAGAAAACGAACTTGAGAAGGGTTAACTAATTCAAACAACTTTAGATTACGTATTTATTTCATTTATTTGGTACGAATTTATGTGTAGTAAAAGTCGATATTGGTTTTCACACAGTAATATAGGCATTTATAAGCAATGTTCACTCACCCCAAACCCCAGTATATGGCACCTTCCTTTACAACATTACCACCTCATCACTTCTGTTTGTTTCTACCTCTAGCTCCTTTGTTTCTTTGTCCTCCACCTCAGGAATCACTTTCATGGAAAATTTCGTCATTGGAGAGACGTGGGGCAACATACCTTTACTGGCTAGGTTACTGCTAACATGTGAATTGCCCAGTGTGGGGGGGAAGGGGGGGGCGGGGTTAGGTGGGTCCAGGCAGTATCCCCGCTTGACAAGAGGAAGGTCTCCCACATATGCCTACCAAAAATCACCCGCGAATGTTGAAAAATGTGCACACAATGGGCCTTGCAACTGCGTGACGTACGATGCAAGTCATTGGGTCTGTCCGCGGAAGAAAGTTGCGATGTACACCATACGTCGATGGGACTCGGCGGGTTAATTAATATTTTCTGTCAGTAATCAGTGTATCATTAATATTATCAATATACTTATGGAAACCAATCTGTAAACCTGTAAAAATTATGAATCCGTTAGGTCATTGCAATTAATTACATTACCAGTGTAATACTGCATGTCTGTTCCCTTCTGAATGGACTGCATTAACACTTTCAGCCCATTGGATGTCTCCTGAAATTAATAAAATTGGCTAACTCTAAACAGAAAATCCAAAGGAAATGTTTTCGGGACAATGGCATGAGTTTTTACACAACAGCTATAAATATAGGCACAAAAAGACTGCATGTCCCTCTTAGTACTCTCAAAACAACCAGGTATATGAATAGTTATCTTCGTCACTCTGTATAGGTTAGGTGTAGGACAAAGAAGAGGCCTAACGTCTACCACTCAAGCCTAGTGATTTTCACCCATTCCATCACAACAGTCTGGATTCACACACGTATGGTTAACTGTCTCGCGTAAGTAAAATGTGTTTTTGTAGGAAGAATTAGGAATGTAAATATTCTGCACTTTCCTTTCGCCTGTCCTGCCTATGAAAAGAAATCCTAGCTAGAATAAGCATTTGATTGGAGAAGTTAGTTGTTTATGCAACAAAATGCTTGTGGAGTTTTTAACTCTGATTTCCTTGTATTTCCTGTATGAACGAATCCTTGTTACGTCGATGAGACGGCGTGTTAACCATCTACAACAAGAAAGGGGACCGCTCAAATTTTGAGACAGCAAAGGCATCTACCTCCTTGTGAATGCTAGCAAAGTACTAGCCAATATAATGTTATCCAGATTAATAAAACCTCTGATTCAGCGATTCCTGACACATGATGTGGATTTCGGAGGAACGAAATACCTTTAATACGATCTTTGTTGCCTAACAGAAGCAAAATAAATCCCACGAGCAGAACCGTGGATTATAAGTTGCACTCATCTATCTTGAAAAGGCATTTTACACTGTCAAAAGAGAATTTTTATGGAATACTCTTTCACAGTTTAGAGATCCCAAAAAGTTTCTTAGCATCCAAGCCTGCATGGCAACATGAATGCTCGTGTCTCTACAGCCGGGAGCAAATCCGAACCCTTCACTGGGGACCTGGCGTAAAGCAAGAATTTATGTTGGGTCCTGTCATTTTCACCACCAGCTACCTCACTTCATTCACCCTTAATTTTTTTTTTTTTTTACAACAGAAGAGAGGAAGGAAAAACAAATGAATCAAAAAAAAAATAATCCATACACCAGATTACTGGCATCGTCCATTCATAAAATATCTCTAACAGTTGGACTTAAACAGCTGTAGGTTGAAGTTTGGGCAGAAACAACTCTGGGGAAGCGAGTTCCAGAGAGATGCAGTTCGGGAAATAAAAGAATTATTCTGATAGGCAGAAGTTCTGTAATATGGCTGAGTGACATTCCAGTCATGAGCGCTACCAGATGCCCGTGTAGCACGAGGGAAGTCATGGTGAGGTGGACCAGTGGATGCAACTTCGTCTGAGCATTTGCCATAAAAATATCTGCAGAATAATGCAAGGGAGGCAACATATCTTCTTACTTGTAGGGGAGGTAGTTTATTTATGATAGCAGGATTATATAATAATTCCAACAGCTCTGTTCTGAATTTTGTCTAGTGGTTTTAATGCCACCTTACCACATCCATTCCACAAGGGTGAGCAAAATTCAAGCTGAGAGCGAACATGACTCTTAAAAATTATAGCTAACTGCTCGCCAGTGAAGAAATTACGCTCTCTTTACAATAATCCAAGTTTTTTTTTTTAGGCGGTTTTAGCAAGTGATCTGACATGAGAGGTCCAGCTGCGGGCATTGTTAAGTGAGACACCGAGAATGTCAATATTTTCGGAGATGGGAATATTAGTAGCATTGAATGTAATACGAATCTGGTCATATCTGTCTATTAGTAAATGGTATATATTTGATTTTACTGGCATTAAATGGGACAAGGTTGTTTTATCCCAATTCATTAATCGTAGATAAGTCTTGATTTATGGGGATGGCTGTACTGAGTTGAGTTAGAGATATTAGACTTTGTAAATGGATGTTTGAGTTTGAATGAACTGTGAAGTGTTGAGTCATCTGCATATGAATGAATGGGATTGTGGGTGACAGATAAGAGATCGTTAATATGAACCAGGAACACGGTTGGCACCAGAACTGATCCCTGTGACACACGGGCGTTAATCAAGTGGAAATTGGAATATACATCATGTACTTTTACTCTTATTTTTCTGTCGCTGAGATATGAGGAAAGCAGAGGATCAAAACACATTAGTCAATAGCATGGGGGTTTGGACAGCACAACGATGCCATACTTTGTCGAACTACTGGATGAGTTTCTCCATGTAGGTCGAATGATTGATGGATGGTATGGGACAGGTGATTGAGAATGTCAATGTTGGAACTTTCTTGGCGAAAACCATATTGCCAGTCACTAATTAAGTTGTTGGATTCAAGGTGTTTAACTATGTGCTGATTATTTCAAATACTTTACCACTTTACCAAGAGAAGATGTGACAGCTATTGGTCTGTACACAGAGGGCTCAGAGAAACTTCCTTTCTTTGGAAGTGAGTGGATATTGGCTTCTTTCCAGGAATTAAGGAATGAAGAAGTAAGTACGCATGGTTTGAATAATTTGGCTAGATCAGAGGAAAGTTCTGGGGAACTCTTTTTCCAAACAATTAGAGGCATTCCATTTGGGCCTGGAATTTTGTTGGTTGATAAATTGTCTAGGATGGATTTTACGTATCTTGTCTGCATTTTAAGTGGACCAATCTCGGGAGAGTCAAGTTCTAATACTGGGACGATCTGGCTCACTTCCTCTATAGTAGAATTTCTAGTAAATGTACTGGCAAAGATATTTGCTTTCCTATTCGAGTCATATCTAATGTTGCCATCTGAAGAGTTTAGTGGGGGAATGGATGATGTCTTGTTAAAGTTATTATTATTAGGTTTGTTAAATAGTTTTGAGGCTTGATTTTGAAGAAAGAATGATTTAGCGAGATTTATTACAGCTTTTGCATGGTTTCTGGCATTCTTAATTGACAGAATGATTCAGATGTTTCTGATTTTAAATAAAAGTTATATGCTAATGACTTTTGGGGTGTTGCTCTGGCACAGATGCTATCAAACCATTTTAGAGAGTTCGTTCTTTTAGTGAACTGTTGACTTGGTACGAATAAGTCTATACCAACTAATATTAAGTCATTAATGTGGGACTGGGTAGAACTGATATCACTAGAGAAGAAAGACTGCCATGGAATATCAGCTAGATAATCTCTAAATCCATCGCAGTTTGCCCTATCAAAGTGCCTTCGACCGGGGAGGTTTGGGGGGGGCTAACTAATGAGGCTTTCATAAGCTTATGGTCAGAAGATCTAATTGGTGACAATACTTATATCCTGTAATGATCTGGTTTATTTGTCAGGAGCAGATCCAAGAGATGGGAATTATGGTCAGGATTATCTGGTATTCTGGTCTGTTGCTTTACCAATTGCGTGAGATGAAATGATTCTGCAAATAGCTCGTGCTCTAGACCAGCATCGTCAGTCCTGGCAGAATGCAATAACCATTCAACATTATGTACTTTATGCCACCCAGAATGGTAATTTCGGTACTAAGGGCAAGGTTAAGGTTACTCAACTGTGTTGATAAGGAGTCAAATACACTGGGTTCTGAAGCATTGGGGGAGTGGTAGGCTACACAGATATATTTGGTAATATTTAGATAATTTAGTTTATACAATGAGTAATCAAAATTAGCTGAAGTTTAAAACAGTGTCAACTGCATATTGAGATTTGATATAACAGGTGCCTCCCCTGTTATGGAAGTCTGTGAGGAGCTGGTAACCAGGAAAACAAAATGGGGATATTTCGGTAGAGTGAAAGATTTGTTGTTCTGTGAGGAATAGGGCCAGAGGGGATAGGGACTCTAGGAGAAAATGAACTGAATTTAGATTGGTGCTGAGACCACAGATATTGGTGATGAATAAGGCCGCACCTGCACTTCTCTGCTGACAAGCATGAATGGAATTTGCAACAGTCGCTGCCGGCACAGTCTCTTGATGGCGACCAGGAACACCCTGTGGCGCCAGCCTTACCCTGCCGGTGGTGGCAATCCGAGATACCACCTCGTTTGCTAGTAATAATGCAGCGGCCTTTGCTAAAGGGAGTGGGAATAGAAGGTGTGTATCTTACGTGTATGCAGTGTGGTATGATGGAAGAAAATTCCAGATCTATCTAGAAGGTAACTCATTTAATCTGAGACGTCTTCAAGCGCAATAAAATACTGATATGGCTAATTTCCTAGAGCTACATTATGCTGATGACTGTACTGTCCTGCACATACCATAGAAGCCCTACATAGAGTTTCACCATCGTTTCCAACATAAACCATGCAATGGACTTCAGAATAAGTGTCAATAAAATAGAAAAACTATCTCAGGTAAACAACACAGTAGCCTCTTGAAATTTCAGCGCAAATATAAGACAGTTGGAGATTTATTTCTACTTTCGAAAGGCTATAGTTGAATCGGTAGAGAGGAGGTCTCGAGACCTACTGGACCCAGGATCGAATCCCGGCTGGGAGAGGGAACATT
The DNA here is from genome assembly GCA_018397915.1 of Birgus latro. NCBI lineage: Eukaryota > Metazoa > Arthropoda > Malacostraca > Decapoda > Coenobitidae > Birgus > Birgus latro. The sequence goes on from JAGKTI010015671.1 coordinate 18,886, forward strand.
TTAAGGATTTGAATTTCATAATAGCAGACTTTACTGATCTACCAGTAGACCCGCCGACATACCGTAAAAATATCCATGCTAAAACCAGTATACCAGTCCTGTATGAGACAACCCTAGCATGTACTTAGTATGGACGTTGGGTGTTAGCGCCGAAATGGTAACATATGGAGGTGTGCAGGAGGACTACTGGACCTTGAGACAGGCCCTGAAATCTTTACCCAGAGTCAGAAATTAAAGAGAAATAAAAAAAATATATAACATTAATGCAGATGTCCTTGCGCGATTCAACCATGCTCCAGTCTATTTTGGAAGTCTCAGATCCACAGTCTTTGAAGACACCAACTGAGAATCGAGACGAAAGTATCACAATATAAGATTGTACGACACTCCGTCCTTTTTTACCCTGCTGAATTCTGTACGAATAACCAGAATCACATCAAACAGCTTGTGTTATTTCACATCCGATGCTTACAACACATCATTGGATTAACATGGTAGGATAAAGTCCCTCATTCAGAAATTCTCCATTGAGGAAATTCAACCAGCATAGAAAATATGATGACTATTAAGCAGCTGAGATGGGTCGGACACGTGTTCCGCATACCTGAACACTGCCTTTCCCGCCAGGATCTGTATTCCCGAGTCCATGCAGGACGCCGCAACCCCTCGGACAAAAGAAGCGATATAAAGATAGAAACCTGTACTTTACACAGGAAAATCATCCAGTATATTAGCACTGTGCCGAGAATCGAACCCGGGACTGTCAGGTGCACTACACCACGACCAGATAAAAGTAATCTGACATTGTGACACTGTTGTAAGCAATGTGCCTCCGCCCCCACTGTGGGCCTGAAGAGGTTGAGATAACCCCCTGGCACTCGGGCAAGTAGAGGCTTTTAATTTATGCCCAGCACTTAGGGCAAGTCAGAATGAAGAGTGGCGGGTTGGATTGCCGGCGTAGTGGCAATATATTGGAAGAGATATAACGATGATATAAGAACATCTCTGAACAATGCTACATAATGCTAACAAAATATGGAAACCAATGCCTCGGACAAAAAACAATGGAAAGCCCTATGTAGCAGGGCAACCATTCATCTCGAAGAAGATTGCAACCTGCACCGATAAAAGCATAAATAACGGAGAAACAACCAAAATAGAGTTCTCCAGGCAAACCCGGACTTGCCATGGCCACTGTGTGGTATAGTTTGCGGATCCAGGATTAATCTGCACATTGACACACATTGGCACCAAAAACAGTGAGGGTATAGTAGGCATAGTCTTCTGTAACAGGACAGTCTTCAGTTAATGTGTGTGTGTGTGTGTGTGTGTGCATGTGTGTGTGTGTGTGTGTGTGTGTGTGTGTGTGTGTGTGTGTGT
>JAGKTI010015672.1:9766-20264 GCA_018397915.1 Birgus latro
AGAGAGAGAGAGAGAGAGAGAGAGAGAGAGAGAGAGAGAGAGAGAAAGGACGTTTTTATATCACATCTTTCTCATTTAATGACTAAGTACATTTCCCTCACTTTCCTCATAATTCAGTATCAGTACAGAAGAGCAGAAATATGGTGTTCCTTATCTGAAATCATCTCGGAACTCCGTAGCCAATGAATCCAAAATTGATTATATACAGTAACTGACTAACGCGAAAATGTAAATGAAAACAACATTCTGTGTATGAAAAACGCTCGGGTTTTGAAATGAATATGCCTGACAAGTTTCTTTACTAACTGTAGAAAACGAACATTGAAGACAGACAATCAGGTAGACACCGACTTTCTGAATCTCCCGGCATGGTATGAAGGACGACCCATTGATAATAATACCACCTTTTTTATTTCCATTGTAGAGTCGGTACAGTCAATAACAGTACATCAGCGAACATTAAAAACCTATTATTTTTTAGCCTTAATGTTGCAATACCTGCTGTCTGTATAAAGCAGGTAAATAATCCAGCAATAGCGCGATGGATATGGGCGTAATTAACCCCTTCACTGTGATGGCGAATTTTGTATTTTGTCCTTGTTGCCATCGTACGATTTTATTCTGCTGAATGGAAACTTATGGCACCAAAATAGGTCCATGGAGTATCTTTCTTATTTTTCGCTAGCAGACGTCTTTCCTATATTTCATCCATTCCTCTGGCCTTATCAGAAGCGAATGAGGCCGGGGCTACCTACTCCAGGTATTCACGGCGCTTGACAAGTCGCCAGTCCCGAAGCGTTATTGTGTGAAAACTAAAACCAGCCAATCCTAGCATGTAAACCCGTATGAGCCGCATATGGTTAGAAAGCCTTAACATGCAAGGCCACCAAGCATCCTTTCGCTATGTGGTATATAGCATATTGGGTTACAAGAAGTTTAGTTTGTCACGAAGAATCATTTGAACGTAGCCTTATATCATTTTATTCAGCCCAAACATCCAGTTAAGGTGAACATGAAATGCAAGTTGCGTCATCGCTGTATAATGCTCCAAATGCCATAACCTTCCTACAAAAGTTTCTATAAGGTTGGAGACACACACACTGCTGCAGAAAAAGATACAGGAATAATTTAACAGCCATTCATAAATATCAGTCCTAAGAGATGAAGATATATTCACTGCTGTACGTAGAGAAAAAAATCCCTGAAAAAGATTCTATTGACGTTAGCAGCATATACTCTCACGCAAAAAGTTGTTGAATAATACCAAAATCTTGCTGCGGAAATGCATATTATTAAAGTAGCGGGCACGTACAATGCTGTGGTAGCGCCTAAAAATGCGAAAACGTACCTACAGAAACTTCTGTTAACGTTGATGGCACACAGGGACAGGAAAAAAAAAAAAACTCAGTACCATATTTTCTATTATTTAATTTGACGGCACACATACTGCTGCAGAGAGAGGCTTAAAATTATTAAAAAAAAAAAAGAAATCCCTAAAAATGTTCTGTTAAAGTTGCAAGCACATACACTGAGGCAGAGAAAGGCTGGCGGGCTGGTTGGCTCATCATTTCGCCCTGAGCCGGGAACTTCACTAACTGGGGGAGGCTACGTATCCCATCCATCATCATCCGGGGATAAAAGTCGGTGTTTATGTTGTCCAAAGTTCCTGGGAGCTTATCACCTTCCCTCCTTCCCCGCTAAACTTGTCTGAAATACGGCCTATAGAGATCCCTTTAGCCCGGTATTTTGCGGGTTAGCCAGGTCTGTTTATCTGGGTCGCCTCAAATTATTTCTAACTACAGTACAGGGTTGTCATTAACCCTCTCATGGTCGGGATAGGTCTAGTTTTCTATATCAGGAAGAGCAAGATAATTTCATTCAGCTTAGAGTGAGTTATACGAGCCTGAGAGCCAATAATGTCAGCTTTAGCCTTTCCACAATAAGCCAACTCTAATATTCTCTCTTATCTAATACCCAGCAATTTTAATCAGAAGAATGAGTCATAGGAGTCTGTGTAAATAAATAGTGCAAAAAATTCTCACCATTCTGCTCCAGACGATTTTCTTCAGCTTATCGGTGTTTTCATTTATCTTCCGTTAACCTACTGAACCGATGTGGCCTCTATGATTTGTCCTTGCTATTCTCCGCCTATGTTTCTTTTCGTCTTGGGAGAGATGATCGGAATATGGGGGGGCTGGATATAGCCATCAGCTCAAGAGATCTTTTCCTGCGTTGCATAAAATCTTCTGGAAGTGGCAAAGACATAATCTCAATGAAGGAGTCTCCAGTACATAAATCTGAATGCGCAAAAGTTACATTGTGGGCTACTATTACGGACACTTTTACCGATTCACATCCGTACGAAGGATAACAAACGAGACAGTGGGAGATGGCTTTCGAAATCTAGGTTTGCGATCGACAGAACCCAACAAGCCTTTAAAAATATTGTGTATGAGTTTCATATTTGCTCATCCAAAAGGTAGATCGATTTTTATGTGCACAATAATACATGGGGACGTTTTTTTTTCCCCTTCTGGACAACCATAACCATAATATCTGCATACATCCAGTGTTACAGAATTGAAAACTGCTCCTACACTTTTCGCCTGCAGTTTCGACCCTTCGGTACAGTGACACACGAAGCCGTAATTGGTGGAAGAAAAAGTAGTCAATATTAGTACAGGAACTGGAGAGTAGAATGGCCCAAGGAAGTGAAGTGACTGGTTTTATGCAGGTCTTGAGACGGAAGACATCTGAGGGCAGTGGCTACAAGAGGACTGCATAAAGGTATAACAGTGCCAGCATTAATTTTCTGGCGTGAAACATAGGAATGACGTTAGTACAAGTATAAAAAATCAACATTAACAGAAGTATTATTAGGATTATGATAAAAATCACACTCACCAAACTGCAACATGAAGGAAAATCCCAACACTGAAAATTGTCTGAAATAGGTAAAAATATTTTTCATAAAACACCCAAAAGTTTCAGTGGTTGCTGTCACCCTCAGGTTTGGGCTCCACTGGTGAATGCGGCAGTGGTTACCGAAAGTATTTTGGTTCGGCAATTCAAAATAAATGTACTTATAGAGAGGCTGAAATCTATCCAGGTGCATGGATCGGGTTAATGATGGGCATAAGAATTTAAGTAATACACACCAGTTTTGACATAAGTAAAATTCAAGCCATGCACCTTATGTATTACTCAACAAATTTTGCTTTTATAGATATAATAAAGTAAGCATTTTTGTGACAAGCATCATTAGAGAAGCTCAAAAAAGTAAATAACCTGAGTAAATCTTTTAAGTCAAAAGGTATTCGTGTCCTAAACAATTCATGAGTCAAAGGAATTTGTGCCTTAAGCTCCCATGTGAGAAGTAAAGCTAAAATATTACAGTCTAACGCTCAACTGTTAAGGACCAATGTAGCCGATAACCACAAAAAAGTTGTACCTCATGAGTGTCAAGATCAAAAGGGGTTCGTTTCATGATATGAGGTTGTTAGCTAACTTTCGTCAAATTTTTTCACCTAACAAAGCAACATAGAGGTGAAATACGCAGACCTCGGTCAGTAACATGACTTTGATTCCTTTATTTATCTTCCTTGAACTGGAGAACAAGATAGCTACTACTTCCTCCCAGGAAAGTCTTCCTCAGAGACATGCAACGCTTCCCACAAAAAACTAGTAGCCAAGATGGGGATCAGAAGTAATGTTCCCTGAAGGTTAATATATAGAATAATGAATTACTCGTTTATTTTCCTGGTCTTATGGAGTCGCTTACTCCTTGTGAAAAAGTCTGTGGTTTTCTTTGACCCTCTTGAATCAAATGGCGTATATTGTCGATATATTCTAGTTACTTCCTCACGATTTTGGATAATCTTCAAGGAGAATTAAGATCATCTTATAAATACTAAAAAAAAAAAAAAAAGGTTATCTACTCTAGAATTGATCCAGCAACTTTGTAAAGGTGTACAGAAGTGTGTTTTCGAGTATGAAGAGGATCCATCAATAATTACAAAGAAAATACGATTATAGAGGAGATAGGTTAGGTTAGGATAAAATGAATTAGGCTGGGTTATGTAGCGAAAATTTGGGTTAGGTTTGGATGAATCAGCACTGATAAGGGTAATTTTGTGCCAAAGATGGTTTTCTATAGCGGCTTCCGTATGTCTTCAGCGCACCACAAGATAACATCCACCTTCGGCGTCGTTGGGGATTGTAAACAAAGAACTCTTTTTTAGCGCTATTTACCCCTTGTAAAAAAAAGTTGAAACTTGAAAATGCACTCAGAAAATACTCAGAGAATTCTATGAAGGTTTTGGTGGAGAAAAAAGTAAACTGTAGAAAAATTAAAAATAAGGTGGTCCCACATCTCCTTGAAGATTGCCGGATTGTGTCCAGCTCGGTGAAGATCTTTTCTAGTGAAAGGGTTAAATAAAACTATATCTAACTGCCAGTTTGGAAAGTCTTCGCTAACGTATATAAAAATGGTCTGGAGACAGCCACACTATATGTACCTTGGAGATAGTTGGATTGGGGAAAAACAGTACTCCAGTGGTCTAATCAGCAACAGCCATTAGTGATACAAAGCTTACTTCTATATACTGGTGTACAGATAAGCAAAATATAAGTGGCAGTCTTCTTCAGATAATTATTGTTTTCTTTTTCTTTTTTCTTTTGCGTTTGCTAATGTTGATTCGTGTGGCTGTCGAATGGCCATTTCCTTATACTGAAATATGCTTGGCGAAAATGAAAACAATGTGTGTGGGAAGTTTTTAGTTGTATTTCATAACTTACTGAAGCTCAACAAATGTCAAACAATTTTATCAATTTTTATGTGGTCAGGACGATTGAAGGAGAAAAACTAACTAATGAAAAGTGATAAACGGAGGAGCAAAAGTTTCAAATAAAAGGTCATATCGTAAGTGAGCAAAAATACCAAATCTTTTTCCCGAGGTAAAACTGTGCCATAAAAATCCAACAGTGGCTTTATAATGCCATTAATTTCGACATAATTAGCTTAGGTCCACACTTGCCCTGTTTTTATGCCACTAACGAGGAGCGGGAGCCTCGGCCACCAGTGACACTATTAAAGTCGGCCGAGGGAGTCCCCAAGAGCCCATTCCAGTAACTTATAGGACTGCTCCATGACAGTTCATTTCAGGGAAGTTTTTGATTTATGTTTTCTCTCTCCGCCGGTGATAATATTTTCTTCGGGTGATCATTGCCAGATGACTAGAGGCTATGATATGATTTTCTTTTTGTCGGAGGAGTCGACTGAAAGTTCTCTAGAAAAAATATGTAGTCTGCCTTGATTAGGTTGTTAAAATAAAGAAACGTGCCAGACACTAGCACAAGCAAACGTTACGGCTTATGTTCATGTATGTAGAAGCGTGAAAAGCCAATGAATCAAAGCAACCAGAAACATAAATCAAACTTTCTCAGGAAGGCGAGAGAATTTCAGCAAAAACAATCGATTAATCAAAACTTCCGAAGTAGAGATAACCGTGAAAAATGAGTTAGTTGCTATTGGTGTTCGGTGACCTCGGTTTGTGTGGCCGAGCAGACCCATCAAATGGAGGCAAGAAACTGCTCCTGAAGGGCCGTTCCATGTAGAAAACCGACGGTTTCCTGCAGCAGATAGCACCTCGCCACAGCGCCACACGGGAAAGAATGTTGAGGTTTGGTTCCAGGATGGACTCCGCAATTGCGTCTCTCCATCCAACTAACAGGGACACCATAGTCAACTCCATCACCCCGTTATTTGGCTATATGATTACAATCCAGTGTTGTAAATGGTTTTCAGGGTTACAGGAAACCATTGGGCTTGTCACTCATTATAGAGCCACCTGAAGTAGGAAGAAGAGTAATAAAATGTGCAAGGAGTTGAGAAAGAGGAAGAGAGGATGGCAGACACTGAAAAAGAAAGATAAATGTGAAGAAAGGAGTAGGCAGCACTACGTAAATTGAGTGGATGATGGTCGCCACTACGTACCACTAATACATTCAGTAACTAAAATAAGCACAGTATATACAAGACTGTCAGGAATTATATGGATGCCATACTTACAAATTTCTCATCAAACGCTTATGCACGCTATTCTATGGAGACTATTGTAAAAGTTTGTTCAACAGCTTCGTCTCATGTTGATAAATAAAAAAAAATTACTCTTGCATTTACCTAGATATCAATTTCCTTTACTCTGAAAGAACATTTTTTTTCTTCCTCGCTTGATCGTTTTCCTTCGTGCTCGTTAAGCTCGTCAGTTTGTCAGGATGGTGTGAAATGGGGGAAGGCTAGCCTGATGGCAGAGTCAGAATGACATGGAAACGATTTGCTCGTGCCCTTCCTCCGGAATTATGGCTTCTGGCTATAGATAGAGAGATGGGTACATTTTTCGAAAGCTGTACGGAATTAATGGATTTTTCATTTCTCGCACTTTTTAGCAGCCTCCTGCGACACCAGTTCTTACGTACGGGAGGATTTCCCTAAAGACAGGGAACAAAAATTCTACAGACCCCCCTCTCCCACCTGGTAGCCTTGGGGAAAGCGAGTGGGAACTTTCTGCAGCTCTGTTTGCAGATGGTGCAGTTTGCTGGGAGATGAGGCATGGAAGTTGCAAAGTTTAGTAGAATTTGCAAACATGTATGAAAGACGAAAATCATATATGAATGCAAGCAACATTAAGGTTATGGTGTCTAGGAGGTGCACGAATATAACTTCTGTGTGTTATAGAAACATATAGTATGGTAAGAATTGCAAAGACTTGTGATAGAAGGGAAGATGACCTCACTGTAAGAGCACAAGAAGAAACGAGAGTCGTGGGGATTAGAAGGCAGTGACTAGAAATTAAAATATTGGAGTTATTTAATGTTACATAACTATAGTGGCAAATATGTACCTGGTTGTAAATCAGCTGTGCAGGAAAGTCTGGGGAACGAAACAATGATTTCTAACACACATAAACAGATGACGCCAGCTGCCTTGCATCCACCCCACCTCTCTCCTGTACACTCCTTTCCAACCCGGTGTAAGCTATCTTGGGAAGGCTTCCCGGTAGCGACCCAACCAGTCTGATTTTTCTTGGCCATCTGTAACTGACGTAGGGTGGGCGATTACCAGGAAGTTTTATGAAAGCCAGGTGGCTAAGCAAAGGAAACACGGGCCATGAACCAGGTGAAAGAATATAGTGCTGGAATTAACACCTCACTGCATAGGACTGCTCTATTTCGGGTTTTGCTGGAAGGGTACTTTTCATACTGCCATCTGCCTTTCAACGCACAGTCGCAAAGGTTTCAGATTCTTATATACATTCTTTGACTAACTTTTGAAAATACCCAGTTCTGATCTCAGGTGAACATGCAGAAGGCAAATGGGTTAATGACACCGCGTGATGTTCTTAGGTGAATACAGAAATCCCTGGAGATCGTGGTGCCAAAGCCATTCATCACTGAATGCGGCGTCAGACTACAGACAAATTAGGTAACATTACAGACGATTAACACTTAGGCTCCTAAGACTTAGTTATGTGAATATTATTTTATGTCGTTAGCTAGAATAGAAAACAATGCTAGAATTCCTCCTACTACTGGACGATAAATGGTGAAAAATATTAACTTTGTCTCGTTTAACTCATTCAGCAGAATAAAATCATCTGAGTTTTTACGACAATGAGAAAGGTGGAAGCGGGCATACAACTTAATCTTATGTCTTGTTCTCTACTCTGTTAACTGACGTCCGAATCACACAATTGACATTAGGTGGCAAATGTCTGGCGCCATGCTTTTGCAATGCTTTTCTTTTCTGTTCACCATTCAGCGTGCACAGGTTGACTAGCAGGTGATATTTGCATGTCAGTGTACACATGTATTATCATGGTAAATCACTGCACGGATATCAGTTCCTGGTTTTCCATAGGTCTGACAGACTTAGGAACTTGAATAAATGGAAGTGTTGTCTCCCTTGTTTCTATAACTCACTCTCACTTAAATAAAATTGTCTGGCGTTAGATGTCATAAGATGCTAGAGTTGTCTTGACCATGGGATGGATAGAGGTGACAAAATCAACAACTATATAGCTCTCACTCAGCTAAATATAAAAGTCTTGCTTTCGCTGAACACTAAAATTTTTCCGGCTATGATGGGTGGTTTTACTTCGTGGTTTACAAAGACTAGGGTATGCAGAACTGTGGAAACGTTTAGTGACTATGAATAATTTTTTTTTTTTTTTTTTTGCTATTGCGATACATTTCTTGGCAGATAATTAGTTAAATAATACAAAGGAAACTACAGTACTTGTAATAATGACACCAGGACTGCATTTCACTACTCTATACTGAAGAAGCTTAGGTCACTGTTCTATTTATTGACTTATTTTGCCTAATCTATTGCTGATTACCGTTGTATATCTTTATGTCACGTAAATCAGCACTGAAGTTAATAATAAACTTAGTGGAGGTTAAGCATGTTAGTACAACCATCTACTTTGTATTTCACACATGTTGCAACATTATTCATATCAACCTTTGCAACGAAAAATTGATAACGACGTCATCATTCCAAACAAATCGACGGATATTATTTTCAATTTCATCTCGTAAGGAAAACTTTACTAAGCTGAGCCAAGTTATATGTGGCAGCAAGGTCAGAAAAGGTGCTGAAGAGGGACACTTTCATGATGTGGCGTCGATATAGCCCGATGGATCCTCAAGTACTTCCCGATCCCTTGAATGGAGGATGGTGGACCGCAGGACGAGGGCCACTGGAGCCGGTTCTCTATAGCGATAAAGAAGCAGAAATATTTCCAGGTGTGACACATTTCGCTGAAGACATTGTGCGACTGATGAATGAGAGCAGAGAATTTATCAGTTGTCGCTCAGATCTATAAACAATGGTGAAAATAAATGTTAGAAGAAACTTGGATAAAATGAGGCAAAGTTTTAACTAGAGGTCTGAGAGTAAATTGACGCAGTTTGTCAGTTAATGTCACAACATTTACAGCAAAGGAAAAGGAGAATAGCTGCTGGGATGGTTAGAAAATTAATGAAGAGTATGAATCAGCTGGGGAGGCGCATGTAGTAGTAGTTGTATTTGTTGTTGTTGTTGTTGTTGTGGTTATTGTTGTTGTGGTTATTGTTGTTGCTGGTGGTGGTGGTGGTGGTGGTGGTGGTGGTGGTGGTGGTGGTGGTGGTGGTGGTGGGTGTTGCTGTTGCTATTGCTGGTGATTTTGATGTTGTTGTGTTGTTACTGCTGCTGCTGCTGCTGCAACCCCACGCTCATCTCGTTATGAACCCAATGGACCACAGGAAATCGATGAACTGAATGATCGCTCCCAGAGGCCTTTTGTTGAGGTTATGCTGAAGGACTGCCTGTTTTGTGTTAGTGTGGTGCTTCATGGCGAGTGTGTTGTGGTGTGGGGGTTTCATTGCGGTATGGACAGTGGATGGTTTGTGATGTCGACATGCATGTCGTAATTTGCCCCTAAACGGAGCTTTGTGTGTCGAAATCATACAACAGGTCCGATGACACCCAGATCAGCAGTAAGTTACCAGATGCTGACAATGACATAAGTTTCTGATGTCAGCATTGTTCTAGCCACCGTTGGTTTGTCTGTGCGTACATGATCTTGTTAGTGTATTCCCAATGGCAGCCTTTAGGAGATTTGTATATTAACAGATGAAGGTGTATTTCTGGTTTATTTATCTCTGATGGCAAGAGGGTTGTAAACTTATGTATTTCTCACCCAATCCTTCCCCATCAAGTGCGTAAGAACCCGGAACGAGGATACATAGTCCCGACACCTAAAGTAAAGATAACCAGCCTAGTTCGCCCCTGAGTAGCAGTATGCAAACAATAAACCCAAAGGATTCTTTACATGGAAACCCCCAGTCGGTCCCATCTGGCTGGAATGTCGTAACCCACAAAACCTTCAGGGCGTCAAATTTGCTATATGGTTACCATTCAATGTAGTGATTTGGCACTCAGTGTAAGGTCATCTGAAGGCTGCACTACATCGATTGAGTGGAGTTTCCTGTATATCACACTGTTAAAAACAATATTCCTTTATATAACAAGCAAAGGATCAAAACTGTACGTCAGAATTCAAAATATCAAAAATGTAGCCTACGACCTAAATATTCGAGATTATGAAGGTATTTTTCGGTATCGATCATTATTCTGCGATGGACTGGATTCTCCGCATCATGAGTGCCAGTAAAGAAAATTGATCTTGTCGTTGTTGAATCACTTGGCCATAAAACTGACAAATGTTCTGGACCGTAGTTCAGACGGAAAATACCTTTGCATCGCGTCGAACCCAAACCACCAGAAAATTCACCAATGCCATCAAAGCTGTTATATCACTGAACACACACACACACACACACACACACACACACACAGACACGCACACACACGCACACACACACACACAGACACACACACACACACAAATTTATAGATATTAGATGGATGGAAGGAAGGATGGATGGGTGTGCG
>JAGKTI010015673.1:8629-20264 GCA_018397915.1 Birgus latro
AGAGAGGAGGGAGGGAAGAAAAAGGGAGAAGAAGAGAATGGATGAGGAGGGAGAAGGGGGGGTAGAAAAGGGGAGAGGAGAGAGGAGAAGAGGGAAAGATAGAGAGAGAGAGAGAGAGAGAGAGAGAGAGAGAGAGAGAGATTCGGAACTGGAAAGAGTAGCAAGGAAAGAAAAACTATGAATATAATGAAGCCCAAAAATAAACACACGCACACACACACACACACACACACACACACACACACACACACACACGCACCCTCATGCTAAAGGTTTATGGCGAGTTTTTTCAGAGCGACTTTGCATGCTATGGGGGGCATTTTTTGTGTGGCTTTATGAATAACTGATGTGGTTGCAGTAAATCACAACAATGCCGTATTTGATCTGTGGGAAGCTTGGAAGAAGCGTATCATTTATGAATAATGAGGCGTGTGTGTGTGTGTGTGTGTGTGTGTGTGTGCGTGTGTTTGTGTGTGTGTGTGTGTGCGTGTGTGAGCGCTCTTATCTTTTTACTATACCCTTTTTACACCACCTTGGCCTAAAATTACCATCTCTCCGACCATAAATGCTGAGATGTAGCGATAAATTAACACCGGAATATCATGCTCATACTGAAGAAGTGTTGTGTAAAGAATGTAGAGCAGTATTTTTATCTTTTTCAGCCACTGGCCCTCATGAATGAAGTTTAAAAAAAGGATGAAAATCTGGGCCAATTTTAGGTGAAAGTCCTGTAGTGCTTCAGGGGTTTAGATGATTTTTGGAAGAGAGTTCTAGAAATTTAGCAAGCAAAACCCAGGGCCTGAATGTGGCCTTGTCGTCATTTCGTGGTTGAAGCTGTTATTTATTACCTGAATTAAAATGGAAGTAAAGCGTATAATAACTCAGTTTACTACGATAGGGTCTTAGAAAGCTTTAAGAGATCGCTCTGATATGTCTACGCCTTATCTTTTCCACTCTGGCTAACACTGCACCTCTGTTTCTAAGGTTATGCAATTTTCCAGTCAATAAATGCTTACCAACTCCACCTTGTACCACTGTGTTTACCAGTTACTCGAAATGCAAGATGACGTTATGATTGATACTTCTGGGGCCTTAATTTTGAGTTGAAAGAAATCGGTACGATGGAAAATAAATCGGATATTATTTTCTGGCATATTATAATCACTGAAACTGTGAATCTTATACTTTGTGATGATTTTTAAGATGAGGAAGGTAAAGTATATGAACCGATATCTTTCTCCTTCCTCCTCCCCCCTGCTGTTGATACCGCCGCCCACCCTCCCTACACACACTAGCTCTCTTCCTAACTCTACCTTACACACACTCTCTCTCTCTCACTCTTTCTCTCCAGGCTTAAGTTCTCGTCTTCGGTAGGGCTATCTCAGGAATGCACTGTGGACTCATTAACCCTTCCATGATCAGGAAAACCCTATCATTCAATTTCAGCTAACGTCAGGCCATATTATCCAGCTAAGAATGTCGAACAGGAACCTAAGACTGATATTACTGTTACTACTGATCTTCTAATGCCTGGAACAGTTTTAATATTCTCCTCCAGGTAAAGGCATACGTTTATATCAAGCTAAAGGTGCCATAAGTGAGTGGAAATGTTAAGGTAAGGTATAAACAAAGCTATTAACTCGAAAAATACCGTTGAAGGGCATTTTTTGAGACAATACTGGTTATTTGGAAGAGCTTAGTTTACAGTCTACAGTTCGTAAAGCTTGATTATACTGTAAATAGGAAATAGTAAACATTTCATATGATCACCTATGTGTCTAGTTTGAATGTTAGATATGAGTCAGAGTGTCTACTGAAGCATAAGGTACATTAGGAACTATATGCACTTCATCACACACTGGCCACACTCATCAACATTACCGCCCTACCACCCTCCACCACACCATTACTGCCCCTCCACCACACCATTACTGCCCCTCCACCACACCATTACTCTCCCTCCACCACACAATTACTGCCCCTCCACCACACCATTACTGCCCCTCCACCACACCATTACTGTTCCTCCACCACACCATTACTGCCTCTCCACCACACCATTACTGCCTCTCCACCACACCATTACTGCCCCTCCACCACACCATTACTGCCTCTCCACCACACCATTACTGCCCCTCCACCACACCATTACTGTCCCTCCACCACACCATTACTGCCCCTCCACCACACCATCACTGCCCCTCCACCACACCATTACTGCCCCTCCACCACACCATTACTGCCCCTCCACCGCTATCATCAATACCCCTCCACCACACCATCAATACCCCCTCCACCACACCATCAATACCCTCTCCATCACTGCCATCAGAGAAGCAATAACTAGATAATGTTTGAAGAATAAATAAGTCATTCGTTTAACAGTGTCCAGTTTCTGCCATTACAATCATCCACCCTTGTCCCCCCCTCTGCGTTGAGCCAAGTCCTTTCTGTCAACATGTCAGAGGTGAGGGAGGAAATATGAGCTGGAGGTAAAGAAGGGATGCGAGCTGGAGGTAAAGGAGGGGAGGTGTGTGTGTGTGGGGAGAGGATTGGTGAGCAGGAGTAAGGTGGAGTTAGGTGGAGTTAAGGAAGGTTTTTTTTTTCAGTGTAAAGCGGGTATACTGTGTTCACCTTTCCCTCAGTAGTAAAGGGTAGTCTACTTGCTGGTCTTGGAATGGTTTTGTCACTTTATGTTTTGTATTAGAGTAGAAAGGTACCTAAATTATAGCTAGATACAGGTGGCATGGTGTGGCTCGTTATTGAATCACTAGACTGACATACACAGAACAAGGCTCTGGAGTGGCGTGTGGCTTAGTGTGTAAACTGGGATGAATATAAATAACTGTATATAACTGTGGCATCCAGGGTAACTTGGTAACATCCCCAGAACGTAATTGTTTGGTTACAACTCTTTACTTAGGAGGGTCCCTGGGTGAGGCGTGTGTGTGTGTGTGTGTGTGTGTGTGTGTGTGTGTGTGTGTGTGTGTGTGTGTGTGTGTGTAGTAGAGGTAGACATCCAAGGGAATGGTGAGGTATCAGCAAGGTCATTACGGTAGGCAGCTAGATTCAACCGAGTCCCATTCTTCCACAACAAGGGTTCTCAAACTTTTCTCATCACTTACCCCTGAGTTACGTGATCATTGACCTGTGTCCAGTTACTAAAGCAGTGAATATTGATTGGTGCTGTGCTGACACTAATCCAGCACAGACTGGTAACACACACAGATGTGACACTGTATAATTACTGAAATGGTAATTACATTGTTAAGTAAACGAGCACTAACGAATTGTGGCATCACTATTTCAATGCTGACGCGGAATTATGACTAGAAAGCACTCACAAAACACGTGACTAGCCAACGCCAATATAATCAATGATTTACTGCTGTAATTGCTTTTTCTACGGACGAACATTTTTATTTTATCACATAGTCAATTAATTCTATGGTCATAATCTGCCCTCTTAGACAATTTCTGAGAGAGCATACCTCTGCCAACGCTAATAAAATTTAATATTCTTTCCTGCATCCGGATCCAAATCAACCTGAAAATGCATTAAACTCTTCTTTGACCCAGTGGCCACCCATCCACCAGATTTCATTGATATCCGATGGCAACATTTTGAAACATCTTGTACGCAGCAGACAAACAGACAGGCACAGGTGAATACACAACCTCCGTCTAACTTCGCTGGAGGGAGTAATTATGGCAACGGATATAATGAATGAGTGTGAATGATTCGCAAGTTTTATGGAAAATAGTTCGTCAGTTTCCGGTATTCATCTCTTGAATTATATTCTCAAAATTAAAATATACTATAATGATTTTTCATCATCCCCCCCAGGTACCCCTTTGGAATCCTTTTTGTTTACTCTTGACGCATCACGAACCCAGTTGAAGAACCCCTGGCCTAGAACTGAACCACAAGACTCCATACTAAACCTATTTCCTTACTTGTACTGGACAGGAACAAAGAGGAAACAAAATGTGTTCAACAGCCTGATCAGTAGCACCGAACGGAAACCGGTTCTTCCATCTGAGCGCAGGATGTGGTAAACAAGGCAGCACCGGCTTCCCAACAGAATAAAAGGATGACAGACGCAGGTATGGCTGGTGGAGTGTACAGAAAAACAAATATGGAGGGCTCCCACCTGTCTCCATCCTGTCCCTAACCCAATTAGCCCTTTTCTTACTGTTACTTTATAGTCCTATTCCAGCTGCCACTGAAACTTTATTTAAGCACAGTATCTGGGAATTCTGAACAGAAAAAAAAAAGACATAAAAAGAAATACAACGACAGCCCATGCTGTGTTGATGGAATATATGAAGTTTTCAGTTTTGTAGGTTGATTACTAAGTGAAGAAAGGAAGAATTTTAATACGCTACATTTTCCAATACACTAAATTTATGGCTGCTCTTGTGTAAGAAATAATATATAAATTTAACAGTAACTCCATCTCAACAGAATTGCGTTCATCTGTTATTTATTTTGAAAGGCACACGAAGTGCTTCATTGACTCCTGACGAACATTTTGGTGTGGAGGTGTCATCTGTGAGGAGGAAAGGATTCTGAATCGAGCATTGGATGCTGATCTGAACTCCTATTTCATGTGGGACAAAGCCGCATATATCCTGGTACTCTGTAAACTTTTCTCCTTCCTGTCAGTGGATTACTGCTTTATGTCACACTTCAGAGTGAATATTTTTGTCACAGTGACTCTTGACACCAACCTAGAAGTTCAATATGGACTCATGAAGAAGAAAAAAGAAACAGAGGAGGAGTGAAACCTTCTGTTGTCAGCCCAAAAGCTGCGAAGTAGTAATGCTCATAGAGAGGTGTTTTCAACACAGTGTATCTACACACGGTAGAATACGGGCTTAGATAAAACAAAATGACTGTCTCGCCAGCCAAGTCAACCACTCCTCACTCCAGACAGACATAGATCTCAGCCACTCTCAAACCTCTCTCTTTAACCAATCACCCCCACTGGAATGATATCCCTCAATTCTAGAACTTATTATGGATACACATGACCTTCTCGCAGCGTATAGGTAACATCTGGGCAAAAGGCACCACACAAACTAGATGCTCTGAAAACATTCACATCCACATTCTTTGGCGAATAACGAAATCTCCGAAAACCGTTTGTACACAGTTCACTGGAACAAGAGGAGTAAATTACACTAGTCCCGGCTGGGCCCCTGACCTCAACCAACACAAACACTGATAAGCTTCAAACACACAGAAAGCCTTAAGAATCACAAGAGGATGCATTATTACTACAAAAATAACTAACTACATGAAGAAGCAAAAACAAATCTAGTAAAGGATCATATGAAAATGAGAGACAAACAGTTAATCGCTCCAAGTCAGGGACCATTCCACCCTTGTAACTTTATTTTGCATTCGGTTACCTCGCTTCACGGAACAA
Organism: Birgus latro; assembly: GCA_018397915.1. NCBI lineage: Eukaryota > Metazoa > Arthropoda > Malacostraca > Decapoda > Coenobitidae > Birgus > Birgus latro. The sequence goes on from JAGKTI010015673.1 coordinate 14,065, forward strand.
GTGTATCAATAATATTCCTCCTCCTCCTCTTAGCAATACACTTCATATACACATACACAAACACATACACACAGCTATCCACACCCACCAACCAAACAGCATCCATCCCTATCCATCACTCAACGTTCCCCCATCTGACGATACCCTACTCAGAGCCGCGGATGCACCTGCCGTGACTGCGATTCTGATATAATCCTTCCTTGCTACAATGCCAGCACAAAAATGCAACAGACAAACAATCCACTACACCGCATTGCAGCCCTTGCATCACGGCACATTCACCCAAGCACCAAACTATCATACCAGCCACTTTGTTTTTTACATAACCTCAAAAAAAAAAGAATAAAATAAAAAATAATGGAGCGATCGGCTGAAGTGGCTGGTTTTCTGCAGTCCACAGCTCACCACCACCACCACCACCACCACCACCATCACCACACCAACAACAATGGCTGCCTTACTGGAGCCATGGTTTTCTCTTGTTAGTTTCCCAGTCATTTGTCACAGTGTACCAGCGCGTCTTCATTAGTGTAATAACCTGCACACTATAGAGGTATTTTTCATTTTGCACGCATGTATATTGTAGCAAATAAGAGAAAGAGATGACTAAAATTACTTGACCCCCCCATCTCTCTCTCTCTCTCTCTCTCTCTCTCTCTCTCTCTCTCTCTCTCTCTCTCTCTCTCTCTCTCTCTCTGTCATAGATACAGACTGGCAGATATTTTATTGACTTCAAAATTACACCTATGCTCTTACCTACATACCCATAACATTACACACACAAACAGGCACATACTCATATAATAACACACATACACACAAACAGCCCTTCACCTCAACACACACACACACACACACACACACACACACACACACACACACACACACACACACACACACACAGTAATTTGACATTTTCCTAGATACGCATGTTAAGAAAAAGATTAACAAGAAGCACATCAACCATACTGAAATCCCACTCGACATTTTCTGGTCGTGGCCCCTGGGAAAGTATTTATAAAGTATTCTAAGCAATTTTGAAGATAAGCATGAATTCTGATAAACTATACCATTTTCATCTCGAATTACGTCACTGAGTTTTTTGGTTTTTGATGTAATACCAAAATTTTACACATGAATTCGACACATACAATTAAAAAGGAAAGGAAAGGACATTTCGAAATTAAAGTCGTGTGCTTAAACCTTAAATTTGTAGAGTGCAAAACCCAAATTTTTAAAGGTCTTCTATGGAACGCCTGTGTAATTTACGTATAGTTAGCCTGCATCCCATAATATAAAATCCAGACAGCAACCATTTAGGAAGGCCAAATATGCTCCATTTTTCGTCATGTACTTCAGAAATTATCGCATAGAAACCGGGAGCGTGCATTCCGCTTTGAGATCTGAAGTCTAAACATACGGCTGTAAAATTTAGCCTGATGTCTGCCCTGAGGAGGTCATATTATCGAATTGTTGGTGAATCGATAAACCAGTGTATTATTCAAACAAACATCACAAAAAATCGAGGCATCTGGGGGGGTGTAAGTTGGGGGGAGGGCAGCGAAATGGCAGGGGACAGGGCGATATGGAGGCGATTTGTTTGTGGACACCCCTTACGGAACTGAAGCTCTGGCTATAGATAGATAAATAGATAGACAAGATCGAGAATGCATCACTGACTCTTCATTCAGTTTCCTCAGGTTGTTCCTAACCCCTTTCATCAGGAGACTTATTTTCTACTGTATTGGTATTTTCAGGCGGTTATACTTAGCTGATAAGAGACGTTTGGAACTGGAGGCTCTCTGTATGAACTTAACTGATATTTCCAGTGCCTGTGTTTTATGTAATCGTTATGTTTTATTCCGTTGGCATCTTCCTTAAACTGGGAAATAGGACTTTGGAGTGCAAGGGTTAATGATACCTGTCTGTCTGTCTGTCTCCTCGAAATTACCTCTTCAAAGGGTTTATCTCTCGACTCTTCAGGTAATACGTCGAAATTTTACATATAAATTATACACAACTATGAGAGTAGGTTTTGCACCTGAAGCAACAAAGGAAGTGCTTGAAATAAATGTTTGTCATGATATAGGCAGGCCGGGATTAGCCTTGCTGTGGCCTGGTGGGCGACCCAGACGGTGGCCTGCAACATATAATCTCTTTTTTCTTTTATTCCCAGTGAAATTTTGGCATGACCTATAATGGCCTTTTTTGATGGCCTGATTGGTGATGGCCCTTATTTGGACGCCCAAAACGTATATTTATTCCACTCTGGAAGTCTGGATGGCCTGTGACAGGCCGTGGCCTGGTAGGCAGTTGCCCATTTTGCCTATACCTGGTATTCCGGCCCTGGATATCGGCCCTGAACAAATTAATTAGGTAAGTTGTTAATGAATTGATAACATAGTGTGATGGCGAGAAGACTCAGTGTAATTTACATAATGAATGTGAAATTATTATATCTGATACTGTAATGGTGTTTGCCATTCACTTTCATCTAGCTGTTGTTAGTTAAAAGCATTTTAAAGAAATGTCTGTTTGACAAACGCAATCAGCACTTACAAAATTATACACATACACATACACACACACACACACACACACACACACACACACACACACAAGCACACACATATCTATCTATCTATATATCAGTCAATCAATCAATCATTCTATGTATCTATCTATCTATAAATTATAAGTGCTGATTACTTTAGTGTTCTATCCCAACTAATGCCACATGATTTTATTTAGTTTACAAGTGAGTCATACAATACTGAGTGTCTTCGTGCTGGTGTCATAAACCCTCTCGTGGCCAAGTCTTCTCGTAGTTCATGCCACCTGACTCCAGACGATTTTTATTCACGTGAGAGGGAGTCGCAGGAGCCGGAGTGCTCACCTAAGGCACGGAATAAGCACACTGGGATGCGGGGGGAGTATAGGAAAATTGGAGAAAATTGGTTGTTATTCCACTGTACATTCGGTGATTCACGTCTTATGCTTCTCACTTTCCTCTTCTGGCTAATATTCCTAAGCTGAGAGAGGCCTGGTATATTCCCCGACTCCCAGAAGATTTTTATATATTTTTTTATCTTAACTCGATGCGTCAGGGAGGAAAGTGACGAACATACCTTAACTGTGAGGTAGACATAGTGGAACAGTAGGCCATCTTTTGTTCTTGACTGTACATGGGAGGGAAAGTAGTGAGAAAGAGTGTAACATCCGTGGAGGTATTAGGTAACGAAGCACACAGGAAAGGTACACACGACAGCACACTAATGGCCAGGGCGTGAAGTATTAGAGAAGATAATTACAGGTGAGGCACAAGGTGGGGTTAGGTAGGGGAGGCGCTGTATGGATCACGTAATATTATTTTCGCCTTGACACCGAGGACGGCTGTTTATGTTACTCTCGCTGCTTACAGACGATTTTATTCAGCGTAGTAAAGACATTTCGGAAAGCAGGAGCTGGATACACGTTCATTAACCCATTTATTATTGTTATTTTCTGAGTTCAAATATAATCACAAGACAGTAACATGAGTAAAAGAAGAAATATAGAAATCTCCCCTGGGTGTAGCCTAACATACTGTCAAAAGGCAATGGCTGCAACTATGTATTGTTTCAGTGGAGTTTCATGTGAGGGTATGTTATGCCGATGCTGTGCCTGGAATATTTCGCCCCCAGCTCACTCACCTACTCTCCTGAACCATCCTTGGCCCCCCACACTTTTGGAGCTGGTTTTAGTGCTATTCTAACAGGCTATAAAGTGAGGTGCACAAAAAGCATCAGTGTCAAGTGACTGAAAATTAAAACACAGCAATCATTATGAACTCTGAGTGTGTAAAAGTTGTGCCAATAAAACTGTGACATTGTGTGAAAATTGTACCACATTAACGTCAAGATCAGTTTCCTTCTAAAACTGTGACTGTAGGCTGAAATTATACGACAGTCACCTCTAGGAACAGGTTGTCTTAAATATAATGACCACAGTTATAAAAGGTGTGCAGAGGTACCCATGTTGAAAAAATATCGCCTCAGCCCACTACGCTCGATGGGGATGATGTAATACGTCATGGAACCGAAAAGCTGAGAGGATAATATGGGTAAACAGAGTGGGTTTAGACAGTACAGGGGTGTTTAGATCTCATATTCACTTCTGCTAGAGACAGTCATTTTTATTTTATTTTTGCTGCTGTCACACGGTTTTATTCAGCGCAGGTGAATTAACTGATAATGAGGAGGTTAATGAAGCCTGATCCAGTCCTACCAGCTCGAAAACTCTATCCCAAAACTGAGTAAATTCATCAGGAGACAGCAATAATAAACTACAATGACGTCCTGGGGTAACAGTGAGGATTATCAGCCGAGACCTGTATTGCAAGGATAAGGTATAGATGTGTTGGATTTATTGCATACCAAGAGGCTTACCATAGTGTGAATTAGGATGGTTCATAGAGTGTGTCTGGCGTTATGATAAAGAGAAGCTACATGACATTTATGGACTTTTAGGAGACTCGTGACAGGATGCAGTGAGAGGGGTTGGGTGTATTTGATGTGGGAGGAACTTAGTTGGCGGTAGTAACATCCAGGCATAAGACGTGACAAGAAGCGTCAATCCATTTGTTTAGTGTTTATATGGATGGTGGAGTCAAAGGGCTCTATTCTCGTTGGTCGTCTCTTAAGCCCTAAGACGTATTTATGTCTGTGGCGCACGTGAACTGTCTTCTTGTTGCTGTCCTTGTTGGAGGAAAATATGAAATAAACCTTCACTGCTCTCAAACTATTATTGATATAGCATCCATTTTCACAAGGAGTACTCTCATGACCCATCCCCAACACCACCCACAATACCAGTTCATCCCAAACATTCTCTTGTTCCCCACGTCCATTTCTTGATCCCCTACTCCACTCATATTCCCTCTTGAATAGTCCAAACTTAACCTTCAAAATACATCTCTACAATACTCATTTTCCCGCCCCACCTCCCCTCCCCGTCCACCAAAATCCCAGCCCAGTCAACCTATTCCTTTGATCACCATCCTTATTACCTTAACCCCCCACCCCACTCATGACTTCATGGTGAGATGCTGGGCACGCTGTCGACGAGGGAGTTTGTTTTATTTGATGTCGCTGCCAGACGATTTTATTCAAACAAGAGGAGAAACTCTTTAGTGAAGGGGTTAATGAAAGATGCATCTAACCCGTCTACCTCGAAGAATCACACTTTAGGTTAAGAAAACTCTCTCAAGGTAAGAAGAATGAATAAAAGTGTACGACATCAGACAAGAGTTAAGGTGTCTCCCCAGCATCTGCTCCTTACCATCTAACCCTTGAACTCTGATGACCTCGTTTGTATTTTTGTTGTTGTTGTTGTTGCTAATTTCAGAGGCTTTAATTAATCTAAGTACAGACTTTTTGAAGTGAAGAAGTTAAGTGTGGATCTGACTAACTCATTCACAACTAGAGGCTCTCCCTCGAAAAAAAAAAGATAATCGAAGTGAAGTTAAAAGACGTGAATGCCATAGGTGTAAGCTGGAAAATAAATCGCGAAGGAAGAGGTGCTAACAGCCTCCCATTCTGACGCTAATACGGGCCAGGGAGGTGACAGTCATAAGGGCAGGCATCGGGAGCAGGCAGAGTAAGACGGTGTACTGTGGAAACTATTAGCCTATTTGGGTTTAGATTTCACTACAAAAATTTCATGATACTCTCGAAGCCTCTAAACGATTTCTCCAGCTCGGGGGAGACTATTTTGGACGAGAGGGGTTTGATCTTGCCTTCACTAGCCCCTTCACACAAACAGACATCTTTCATAAACAGAACAGAAATCGTCAGCAAATAGAAAGGTGATTAAAAAAAAAGATGTTCTCGGGCTGAAAAAGTTAACACACACCTTTCTTCTGTTCTTCAACCTCTTTATAGTATTTAACACTTTTATCTCTGTTACTCATTGTCCACCTTCCTGCTCCGTGCACCACCTAATTCATTTATGCTTACTAATGCTTGGTTTACAGTAGTTTTGTAAAATATTCTTTCCATTGGTTTCTTCCTTGTCCAAAATTAGTTAGCATTCTCTAACTTTTATTGCTTAAATTTTCATCTTTTTTCACAATAATATTTTTTCAAGCTGCTCCCCATTTGTCTTCCAGTTTGTAAGTGTTCTCCTTGTCTTGTCTTGTTATTCATTTTCATTCATTTTTT
>JAGKTI010015674.1:2179-20262 GCA_018397915.1 Birgus latro
AAAATGTGAAGAGTACAAAAAAAAAATCAGATGCTGCTAGGCAATGAGTAGTTGCCTAGCAACCAAAACCTTGTGGACACAAGTAGGTCGTAGGCTGGTCATTGTGTCCATGTTTGTTTGGAATCTGTTACTTCTGTAGGGTAGAATGTCATGCCACAAGTAAACAAGAATTACAAGCCTAAAAGAAAGAGAGAAACTGCGACTAACAATTAGGGCAGCAGGGAGCTGGCCAATATTAACAATAATAATAACTAAATTACTGTAAACTGGAGCAGGGAACAGTTTAAGGATTTGAATTTCATTAAATTAGGCTTTACTGATCTTCCAGAAGACCAGAAGACCCGCCGACATGTCGAAAAAATACCCCCGCTAATACCAATACACCAGTCCTGTATGAGACAGCCCTAGCATGTATTCAATATGGACGGTGGGTGTTAGCGCCGAAGTGCTGACATGTAGAGGTGTATGGTATGTAGGAGGACTGCTGGGCCTTGATAGCAGGCTGTGAAAGCCTATGCCCAGAGTCGGACACATAAAAAAAAAAACTTCAGACACATTTACTGATTTCAACATAATAGAATACTGTTTTCTGAAATTACTCAAAAATCCTTCGTCAGACTGCACCGAAAGGTATACAGACCTGGTCCTGGACCAGGTGTAACTTTAAGGAACAAAAAGTGCCTCACTCATGTTTTGTTTTTTCCTGCGCAGAAGAGTAATTGAAAATTGATGGCGAGTGGGGTGTCCCAAATATCGTAATATCGTTCATGAATGACCATTTTGCCCCAGCCAAATGTTTTGAAATTAATGTTATCATAAGATCTCCATCCATATTCATGTATCTACTGTAGTATTGTAGCAAACTGAGGTTGAAAATTCGTTTTATTTATTTATTTTCTTTTTACATCTTTGATCCTGTGACCTTGGAAAGTAAGTCAAGGTAAAGAAAACTAGGTCAGTTTAACAGGAGCATGGTGCTGAACATCTTCAAGAACTATGATGAAAACCAGAGACAAAAAGGGATGGAATAATAATAAAATAATGATGGATACATAGATCTCTGCCCATGGTGTATATAGTAGACTTTAACTGTAAGAGAGGGTTACCAGTCTCCACCAATGAGAATATTGCTGAACGTACTTTTTTTTGTTATTACTCAACAACTGTTAGTAAAACTGCCAACAAAAAGTATACAGACCTAGTACAGGACCAGACAAAACCTTTAGGGCCATGCAGTGCCTCATTTATGTTTTGGGTTTTCCTGTAGAAAAGACCAATTGAGAAGACTAGAAAAGTGGGATGTCCAAAATACTGTAATGTCGCAAATGAATTGACCTTCATTTCTTTCTTTTTTTCCATTTACATGTTTGGAAAACAATTTTATCATAGGATTTCCTTCCAATTCAGCCATCTATAAAAGCTTTTTCGGGAAAAAAAAAATAGATTGAAATTCATAAATTGTGGGCATTCTTAGACCTGTGACTTCGAAGAACATGTCAAGGTTATTGATACTGGGTCAATGTAATATAGTGATGGTGCTGCACATCCTCAATAAGTATGATGATCAGAGACGAAATGCCGGAAAATTTCAACAACAGTACTACTACTACTACAACTATTACTCCTTCTACTACAACCACTACTACTACTACTACCACTAATAATAATAACTGGAAGAATGTAATGGTGAGAGATAGTTACTGATCTTCACCAATGACAATAACGCTTAACCCACCCCGTGCTGGCGACGTACCTGTAAGTCGGCCCCCATATGCGCGGACAGTGCCAGCGATGTACATGTACATCGTCAATTTGATATATTTCCTAAAATTTGAAAATTCAAATTAAGGGCCCAAAAAATCGGCTGGGATATTTCCGCACCCCTCTAGGCCTCTCTAGACCTTCTTATATCATCTATATACCCAACAAGAGTATCCTTCACTCGAATAGCATAGTTGCCGATGAAGAAAACGAAAATCTCCTACCTCAACTCAATGGGAGTTGGCGGCAGCGACCTCAAAACTGACCTAAATGGCTTCTGTGAGTACTTTTATTGTTGTTCTCCATGATTTCCCATAATTTCTAACCTATTTAGCAAAAAAAAAAAGTCGAAAATTGCCCAGCACCACGGCTCCAAGAGGGTCCAAAGTTTGCTGGCATGCAGTGGGTCAACTTGCATTTTACCTGGTTTGGGCCCAGGCAAAATTTCTAGGGCCACGAAGGGCCTCGTTTATGTCTTGGTTTTTCATGTACTGAAAAGATATTGTCAACTGTTGAAAAGTGCATTGGCCAAAATATCTTAATGGCATGTGTGAATGACCTTCATATTTTTAACTGTATTTCTTTCCAGTTTTGAAGTGAACTGAGGTTGAAAATTCCTGGATTTGGGACATTTTATGACCTGTTACCTTGAAATGTAGGTCAAGTCCATTGAAACTGGATTAGTGTAAGAGGGACAAGGTACTGTACATCCATAATAAGTGTGATGAAACTCAGAGACGAGAAGAGACCGATTAGATATAACTATAACTAGAAGGGTGTAATTGTCAGTGACAAGTATCGATCTCCACCTATGAGAATATTGTTATTTGTAAAATCTCAAAATCTGTTGGTCAGTCTGCCACCAAAAAGAATACAGACCTGGTCCAGAACCAGATAAAACTTCCAGGGCCAGGAAGTGCCTCATTAATGTTTTGTTTTTTCCTGTATGGAAGAGCAACTGAGAAGTGGGATATCCAAAATATCATTACGGCACACATGAATGACCTGCAAATTTTTCCCAGACAGATGTTTGGAAAGTACTATATGACTGGACTTCCTTCCATATTCATGTATCTATAATAGGTTTGGAGTTAATTTAGGTTGAATATTAATGCCTTTATAACACTTTTGGACCTGAGACATTGAGAAGCTGTCACCGTGAAATCGTGGGGAGGCTGGAATGTGGCTGGTGGTGCCACTCATTCTTTAGGCATGCCTACCTTTGTAGGGATTGGCATCTGTCGGCCTCGTGGACAAAGCACCCCCCCTCCACATCACTGGTAGAGGAGGCCCGCTGGTGATTTTATTTGTCCCTGCCCATTTTCCATCTTGGGTGCAGTTTTTTTCTTCCCCACATGTTTGCCGTGCGTGGCGTCCCATAATGCTGGGAAATTTGAGTCCTGGATTTTGTGCCATGCTGTATAATGTGCCTGCAGCTAGCAACACACATCCCTGGTCCCGAATTCTGCTAGACAGGCAGCGTGGTTGGGTATGAGCAGGTCAGTCGGCTGGTCACTTGTTGGCTAGGGTCAAGTAGACACTGGATAGCCTGGCGACTCCTATCATCCTGAAGTCGCTATTGTGTAGGCCTCCAGGTGGTTACCTCTGCTTACCTCCCTCACTACCTATAGGGTCGCCAGCAGTGTTATCCATGGCATATGACCTCCCACTGTTCGGCTTTGCAGTGGGTTGAGGGGTGAGGGAATGAAGTAGCTTATGCTATATATGGTTTTGATAAATAACAATATTGCTGATCATCGTGCATCTGTTCCTGGTTATTCAGAAACTCCACCTCATATTGCCACTCTGTAGCCTTACCAGGTGCCTGGGGAATATCCTCTTTAGCCCCAGCATTGAGCTGGGACTGGAAGGCGTTCACTTTGGGGTGGTTCGGCTCTTGGGCTAGGATCAGAAGAAATGGTGCCGGAGTCGTACACGAAATGTCTCATGCTGAAATCCTCTGGGGGTAGATCAGTGCTGGATATTGACATTTTTTATTTACACTGTGCCATTTTCTCAGCTTGTAGCTGGGAACGTATAATCTCTTCTCAGGGGATCGAAGCATCCTTACTGAGATGTCCTCCCCAGAAGAGAGCTCCTGATTACTGGCTCTGACCTCTGCTGGCACAGCTTTTGGAGGAACTGCTGTCTTTTGGTGTGAGGACTGTTGAGTGCTTGCAGCAGAAAATAGGTGTTATTCTGCCCCCAACTCCGACCTTGTTCCTCACATTTGACAAGTTAACCTAGCCTGCTTCTGTGAAACTCACTTGGCTGTCCTTTCCTGTGAAGCTGTACGTGCCAACCTTAGAGTGCTGTTTCCACTGTCATAGGTATGAACACGTTAGCCAATTTTGCCGCTGTGCACAAGCTGGTCTTCCTGGTGTCTTTGTCTCCTGTGGCAAACCAAGCTATACTGATGACTGTCCACAACCCCTTAAATGCTCTCACTGTGTGGGTTCCCAAGCTTTGTTTTCTAGAATCTGTCCTCACTACTGTCTGGAAAAGGAGATTTTGACCATTCATACACATGGGAAGGTTTTACTCCTTGAAGCAGATAGGAGGGCCCAGAATCGCTTCTTTTATCCTGTGGTTAATTATGCTACTGTCCTTTCTGGGGCACACGTGCACCGTTCAGTGTCTCATAAGTTATTTCAGCATGTTCCATTCCTCACTTTTGCATCTGGTGTTTTACCAAATGCTGTCCTCGAGACCAGTACTGGATGTGAGACTGGTGTTCACTCACCCTCTTCTCAGACTGTTTCTGCCAACCACATGGGTGGTGGAGAGTTTGCCCACTTTCTTGGTGGTGGCGAATCTCCAAATTAAAGTATATCCTTGTCCTGCCTTGTCCAAATGTTCCATCTGTATCTGGTAAGCGTCATCTTGGCTCCTAAGAGTCCTTTAAGCCTGAGGACCGCTCTTCTAAAGTCTGTGCTGTGGAATCTAGTGAGGACCTCTCTGTTGTTCCCCCTGTCATGGAGTCTCTGGAGACTAGCCAGGTGCAGGGTGAAGTTTGTGTTTCACCTTTGGTCCGGTTTCCACTTGAGGATGGAGTTGCACGGCTTATTGGTGCTTCAGTTCCATCACAGGATTCTGGTTCTGTGAACTCTGCCTCTACTTCTCAGGCCTCTAGTGGTGGAGCTTGCTGACCTACTTCACCTAGGTCGACGTGTATGCTACCTTCCAAGCAACCTATTCTTCAGAGGAGTGTTGTAAAACTTCATCTTCATCCTCACTTTTGCTTTCAGATAGTCGGCACAGTGTGTGGGATCCGGGTGCTGGGCAGTCCCTTTTTAGGGGTCTTCCTAAGCATCAGTCCAAACCTTGTCATGGACTGTGCACTCTTGCACCTCTAAGTGATTAGGGTAGTCAACTATGCCTGGTCCAGTTAATGTTGCTCTGCAGTGGAACTGCAGAGGTGTTAGAGCCAATTGGGAGGACCTAAAACTGCTCCTGTCCGAGTTTCACCCCTTCTGTGTCTGCCATCGGGAAACTATAGTTGGAGATAGGCCTTTCCCTGCTCCTAGAGGTGGCTGTTCTATTCTGTGTTGCTCAAATATTCCATTAACTTCATTTTATGTACACTCCCCCCAACAGGTATGGCCATTCAGTTACTCCTGGAGAGGATTTACGCAATCTGTAGCCTTTACTTACCGTCCTCTGCACCTGTCTCACATGCCGATATTGATCACTTCAGACGTTAACTTCCTAGACCACTTGTTCTCCTAGACTACCGGGTGGCATGCTTTGTGGGGTGATACTCCATGTAACATTCATGACGATCTGGCATCTTTGATTCAGAATTTGGACCTGGTTCTTCTGACTACTGGCGAGCCGACACATTTTCATGTACAAAATGGTATTTTATCTGTTATCGATTTTACATTGGTCTCCCCTGATGACCTTGGGTAGTTTGAGGCGGTTTGTGGTGGAATAAGAAGCCAACATACAGAGCACAAAATGACGAAGAACAAGAATAAGGAAAAAGATCAAGAGGAGAATTAGAGAAGCCCCAAGAGGAGAGAAGATACAGAGGGAGGCGCAGAGGAAGATAAAGAGTACAGTGAATGCGGAATCTGCCAAAGGGAAGAAGTTTTGATAATGCATTGGCATGTGAGCTGTGTGATAATTGGTACCAAGCAGGGTGTGAAAAAATACCTGTTGTCCACTATAGAATGTTAAAAGAAGAAAGTTATGTACGGGTGTACAGGAGATGTAAACCAAACCATAAGAAATATAAAACGGTAGTGAAGGAGAATGAGCTGAGAGGAATTGGTGGACTGGAAGAATAAATTTCAGGCTATGAAAGCAGAAGTAATGGAAGAAACAAAAGAACAGTGGTAGATGAAACGAAAGAGACATTTGTTAAAGTAATTCAGGAAGAGGTTCAACAGGAATTTAAAGAAAGAGAAGAAAAGAAGAAAAAGAAAAAAGGTTATTGTCTCAATGTTGATAGAGTAGAGTAGAGGAAAAGAGAGCTTAAGCATGTAAAATGATGTTAGAGGAGACCAAGGTGAATGTAGAAGTGGAATGTGTGGTTAGATTGGGGAAGAATGAACAACTAAAATCAAGACCATTATTGATAAAATCAGCAACTGAACAGATGAACTGGGATGTACTGAAAAATGCAAGAGACTTGAAAGAAACAAGACTTGGCTGGGTGAAGAGGGTGTGGATCACTCCTGATATGAAACCTAAAGAGAAAGAGAGGAATGGAAAAAAAATATTTGAATTGCTAAAGCACGAGAGAGAAAATGAAGAAAGAGACTGGGTTATTAGAAAAGGAAGGCTGAAAAGAAGTAGGTCATATTTTAGTCAAGAATAGCAAACAGGGAAAAAAAATAACTTGTAATATAAACTTTAAATTACTGAATGTACAAGGGACGAACAAAGTCAAACCACTAAAAATAGACAAAATAATTAGTGTGGAATTTGATATAATTTGTATTGCAGAGACACGAGTACCGATGGTATGTAAACTTCACTAACACTCCACTATTTTCACAAGTACCGAAAATATACAAACTTCAATAACCAGTATTTGCCAACAACACTTCACTGTTTTCACAAGTACAGAAAATATTCAAACTACACTGACACTGCACTACACTCAACCTGAACTGAAAATCGACTGAACTTCACTCAAACTGAAATGAAACCCGACTAAAACTCTCAATTCTCTTCCTCATCCTTATATAAGCTTGCATTACTCGAGAAACTTCTAGCACAAACTCGACGGGGAAACAGTAAACAGTTACCAACTAGGAAACATCAAACCATGCCAGTATTTTCTTACTTAACACCCAAATTATTTGCCATACAAACAAAGAGGCGGTAGCTCAATCGGTAGAGAGTTGGCTTGCAGTTCCGTGGGACCCAGGTTCGAATCCTCGCTGGTGCAGGGAATAGTTTAAGGATTTGAATTTCATTAAATCAGGCTTTACTGATCTACCAGAAGACCCGCCGACATGTCGTAAAATAACCCCGCTAATACCAAAACACCAGTCCTGTATGAGACAGCCCTAGCATGTATTCAATATGGATGGTGGGTGTTGAGCGCCGAAGTGGTGACATGTAGAGGTGTATGGTATGTAGGAGGACGACTGGGCCTTGATAGCAGGCTGTAAAGCCTATGCCCAGAGTCGGACACATAAAAAAAAAAAATACGTAATTTAACAGTCACACAAATAACGCATTATTGAGAAACAGAGCATAAAAATCAATGCATAACTTACGAAACCACTACGCTCACAAACAGCAGGGAAACTGGCAACTCTGACTCGTACCGAAACCTACGGTACAGGAAATGTCGAGAAAAATCTCGGCTATCTAACCGGCAAATCTCGCTTCTTAACAGTATAATAAATATGAATTATCAGCAAGTCTAAGTAAAATAAAAAGTCATCGTGATCGAAAGTATAGAAAAGGAGGATGGACAATGTTAATTCACAAAAAAACTAGGAATGCAGAATTAAGAAAAGAGGAAGGAACACACCCAGATGTAATGCATGTTAACGCAATTTTGTGGAACCAACTTGACCATAGTCATAGTATAAATGGTGGATGACAAAGAGCGAAATGAAAGAGAAAGATAGAAAATATTATCGAAAAATTTAAGACTCAGATCTACTCATACATGGAGATTTTAATGGGCACATACAGTAGTTTTTTTTTTTGGGGGGGGGCAAAAAGTAGATAAAAATGGAGAAATGATATTGAAATGGTTAGATAAATATAATTTAACCCTATTGAATGTTGTTCTGGACTGTGAAGGACTCTGTACTTGGTCAACTAAAGAAAATAGAACTGTCACGGACGATGTATTAGTTATTGGGAAATTATATGAAAAGTTCCAGGGCACGCACATACATGAACATAAAGAGGTATATGATTTATGAGACAATAATTTGATAACAGTGTCAATGGCTACAAAAGTATATATAGGTTCAAAATTTAACAAGAGTAAATGGAAAAAACAGACTTATTTGAAAATAGATGACAATCTAAAAAAAAATACCTTAAAGAGGTGAAAAAGATAATATCAGGGAAGAAATTCAACAACTTAGAAAAGCTAGTGAGCACAATGGTAAAAACATAAAAAAAAAAGTAATGGAATGATCAGTGAAAAGGAGTAAATTGAAATGATATAAATATTAAGGAACTAGTATGGATGAATGATGAATTTAGGAAAGAAATCAAGAAAAGAAAAGCAAACTGGGAAGAAAAGGAAAGAAAGAGAAGTAAATGTTAGAGAGGAGCTAAAAAAAAAAAAATCAAAGTACAGGAATAAGTGAAAAGAGAATTAAGAAAGCATGAAGAAAAAGTTACAGCAGAAATCAGAATGGATAAAAGTGGAATAAAGGTATGGGAAGCCATAAAAAAAATTAGTAGGTATGAATAAGAAAAACAAAGAACAACATATATATGATAGTGAGGGAAGGAAAATAAAACCAGTCGATGCCAAAAAGGTAAGATTTTGGTCTGGAATCTAAGAAAAACTTGGAAATAGCATAAATAATGTACGGTATGGAATGAGACAATAAAAAAAAAAAGAGTACAAAGAAAATATTGAAAAGTTAGAAGAAAGCAAGACACTGATAACACAAGAATCAAAGTACCAATCGAATTAACAGACTATATAGACATAGTACAGGAACTACTGTAAATAAAAATATTAAGAAAATGAGATTCCCAATGATAACAGAAAATGAAATAAAAGAATATCTAAAAGGGCTTAGGGTATATAATGCAGCAGGACCTAAAACCCTTAAACCAGAATAATATGAAGTAATGGAAGATAACAATACCTGTACAGGAATAATAAAACACAGCCTCAGTAATCTTATGGAGCAAACACAGGAGATACCTAGCTCATGGATGAAATCGACAATTAAAGTAATCCCAAAAGTTAGCGCGACAGTAGTAAAAAACTTTTTTTTTCATGCAAGGAAGAAGGAACTAAAGGGCAGGAGCCCACAAACTGTTCCTTAAAAAAAGAAAAGAAAAAATAGAGCCAAATTCCAGATCCGATAATTTCGAGATGCCTTGACACACTGCATTTGAAAGACTGGAGATCATAGGAAGCATGAAATACAGACAGAGGGAGACAGTTCCAGAGTTGACCTGTTGCATTAATGAAGGACTGGGAGTAACGGTTAATTCTTGCATTAAAGAGGTGGACAGAAGAGGGATGAGAGTTTGTTGCAAGATGGGTGGTAAGCGCCCGTTATAGAGGTGAAGGGATGCAAACAGATAGTTCAGAGGAGCAGTGACCATTGAAGTAGCGATAGAAAAGAGATAAAAGTGCAACAGTGTGGCGAAGAGACAGAGGTTGAAGGGAGCTATTAACAGGAGGAGAGTTAATGAGATGAAGAGCCTTTGACTCCACCGTATTGAGAAGAGCTGTATGTGAGGAGCCTACCCACACATGAGAGTTGTACTATACACAGGGGCGAATAAAATCCGTGCATATAGTCAACAACTGTGCAGGAGTAAAGAAGGTACTGAGTCTGCTTAGCACACCTAAAATCTTGGAAGCAGATTTTATAAGTCCTGGTCCGAGGATTCTTGTTCGTATTTTTAGTTTAGCTTGGTAGATGAGTTTGTGAGAGTGTGTAAGAAACAGAATCTAAAGGTGAATGTAGGGAAGAGTAAAGTGATGATCTTTGAAAGAAGAGAAGTCAGTGAATGTACAGTGCGAGTGGATGGGGAGGAAATGGAGAATGTGAGTGCGTTTAAGTACTTGGGTAGTGTATTGAGTAAGGATGGAAATTTAGAGGGTGAAGTGCTTGAAAGGGTGCAGTAGGGAAGAAAAGTTGTTGGTTCCTTGAAAGCTGTGATACGCAACAGGGCAGTGGGCATGGAAGTGAAAAAGATTCTACATGACAGTATTGTGATACCAACTCTAACATATGGAAGTGAAGCTTGGACCTTGTTGGAGGAACGGAAGTCAAAAGTGAGAACAGTGGAAGTGAGTTATTTGGGAGAAGCATGTGGAGTCACATGGAGAGACACACTGTGGTGTTGATGTGGATGTGATAGGAAGTGTTAGGAGAAACACATTAAGGTTGTTTGGCTATGTGGAGAGGATGACGAGGAGGATGTATGTGAGTGAGATGATGGGGGGGAGAGGGAGGGGGAGGCCAAGGAAGAGATGGAGGGATGGAGTGGAGAGGTATGAGAGAGGGGTGTGTGAGGTGGGAGCAGGGCAGTGAAATGGCGGGGGACAGAGTGACAAGGAGGCGATTTGTTTGTGGCCACCCTTTACGGGATTAAGGCGTCTGGCAATAGATAGATAGACAAACTGAGATAGAATTACCATTCACATAAATAAATCATTATAGAGAAAGCGAATACAAAAATTAATGAACAACTTACAAAATACCTCCACTCACAAATTGCAGGGTAACTGGGAACTCGGACACGTAACTGGAAAAATATGAGAATCATCGGGAATTCACGAGCACAGTTTAACTAGCAAATCCTGCTTCTCAACAGTAGTAACTACAGCACTGAGCTGGCTAACACACAAACTTAGATAATGTTGCCGTTTCAAAAATTGAGAAATTACACATGTGGTCTGAAATTAACTGTGGAGCACAATTTATTAGCATAAATTCATATATTATTCACCACGTCGCCAATGAACCGTTCCATTCCATTGATACTTTGGGGGCATAGCCTTTCCAACGGTCCACCATATGGGTACTTCTTTTTATTGTGTCCCTTTTAGTTTGTGGTAGATTTTATTGTTTTTCTTACATATTTTCGAGAACTCGTAAACTGCTCTTTGTAATTCAGTTTTATCGATTTTCTCATCAAAAAAAGTTTATCCACCCACTTTTCTTTGTATGGCTGTCTAAGCAATGAATTTTTCTCTCTCACTCATTTATACAGTGGGCAGATAAAACTGAATTACAAAGAACAGTTTATGAGTTTTCGAAAATAAGTAAGAAAAAATAAAATCTACCACAAGTTAAAAGGGATACAATAAAATGAAAAACCCATATGGTGGACAGTTGGAAAGGCTATACCCCCAAAGTATCAATGGAATGGTTCATTGGCGACGTGGCGCATAATATCTGGAGTTATGCTAATAATTGTGCTCCACAGTTAATTTCAGACCACCTGTGAAATTTCTCAATTTTTGAAATGGCAACATTATCTAAGTTTGTGTGTTAGCCAGCTCAGTGCTGTAGTTGCTACTGTTGAGAAGCAGGATTTGCTAGTTAGACTGTGCTCGAGAATTCCCGATGACTCTCAAATTTTTTCAGTTACGTGTCCGAGTTCCCAGTTACCCTGCAATTTGTGAGAAGAGGTATTTTGTAAGTTGTTCATTAATTTTTGTGCTCTTTTTCTCTATAATGATTTATTTATGTGATTATGTATTTTCATCTCAGTTTGTATGCTAAATAATTTAGTGTGTTATGTAGTGTAAGAAAACTCTGGCATGTTTTGGATGTCTCTGATCTGGTAACGGTAGGTGCTAGAGTAAACACGAAGCTCCGAGTGTAATGCAAGGCTATATAAGAAGGTGGAAGGGACCAGAGGAGTCAGTTCAGTTTAAGTTTAGGCCAGTGTCAGTGCAGTTGGTGAAGATTGTATAGCTCTTGTACTTGTGAAAACAGTGAAGTTGGCAAGCATTAAGAGTAATTAGCTATTTGGAAAAATAAAGAAAGCGAAGTTAAGAAGTCAGTGTTTATTTACAACGCCTGATCTGATCTCGCTGCTGTACACCGAAAGGCTGAACATAAGAACAAGACACTGGGCAAAGTCCTTCCTCTACTGAACTACTGCTGATGGGGCCTGTGGCATTGTGGGATGGGGACGTAACACTACATTTTAGGGCATGCCTATAAGCCTCTACCTCTAGTCGAATAATATTCGTGTGACACTGGAAACTCATGAAATAAATGACTTTTTTTCTTTTGGTTAATGGGTTACTTCTTAAGATTATCACATGGAGTTCAAAAGTATAGCTGATTCGTGCACCGACTGCAGTGGTTCCTAGCATAGTGAAAGTCACAGTACTTTGCTGGGCACAGTACAACATTCCCTCATATTTGAGGCTAAATAATTAATTATATACCGATTAAGAAAGAGTACATATGCAATATTATATTACATGACAGGAATTACAGATGACAAAGTTAGGTCATTGTTGATAAATAACTACTTAGGTTTGTATTTTTCATCAGCTTTAGAGTTAATATACACAGTTAAGTAACAAAAATTAGTGAAAAATAGAGTACCTAAAGTTTTCATTAGCATCAACAAGTAAATGCAATCACATAAGTTCGTAACTTATATATATAGTTCGTGTTTGCACCAAAATAAATCAGCTGATTTTGGTAGGATAAGTAAAGTTACCCTTGGTAAAAGTGAATTGGTTCGTTAGGATGCTGGCAAAATATTTACATACTTCAGTCAACAGCCAGAGATGAGCATAGGTGCATTGGCTTTAATACAAACTCTGATAGTAAAATAATGCAGACTATTTCATGAGATTCACAGAAAAAAAACTTGAGGCATCTTTCTATCCCAAGAGTTTTTCTTATCTCTAAATACATACAGGCCTATCGAAACGGCCTGGACCATCCAACATCAGGCTTATGAAAGGTTTAGGAGAAAGCTAGGAAAACAGAACAGTAAGCAGACTGAAAATGATTAAAGCAGAAATGAGCGAAAGTAGTGTAGAAGTGGAATGATTTCTGGGAAAAGAGGTAAAGCATATCTAGCAGACTAGTAGAGAAAAAGAAGTAGTGTACTGTACCATGTAACTTAAGAAATCATTGCACACTGATGGGAAAGATAAAAACCAAAAATGTGAATACAAGAGTAGTATAATTTCTGAGGTAAACTGTAAGGTTACTACTAGTAATAAGAGAGACAGGGAATGTGGCAATAGTATAGGGGAGAAAATTATAGCCCGATACATAGAAGCTGAATGAACATCTGTCACGAATTTTCTACATCGTGAAATTATGTATTGTAAATCGTGACATCGATTGATTTTGCAGGAGCGACTAATAGTTCTGAAGTCCGTGAGAATTCACCATTCTCTTAACCGTCCACTCGTGTACATGTATTTGCATCAGATTTCCAAAACTTTCGTCATTCTTTCGCGGGTGATTGTCTTTATGTACAGACAGTGCATTCCTCTGAGCGATAATTTCCGAACTGTCATTTCTTTGTACTTGCCTCCCTAGCCGTTACTTGGCCACGCCTCTTTCACACGTCCCTTACGTTGGACATTCAAACACAGTCAGTCGTCCTCTAGCAGTCACGAAGAGAGGGTTTGCTTTACCCAATGCGGATAGATTTGAAAATCCTGCAGTATCGGCGTTTTCCTGAATCTTCCACCAACTTGGTGATCAACTAGAGCAGCGACGGTCTCATCTTTACTGATTAGTATTTCTTTGTTGTTTTTCCTAGGCTTAAGGCTATTTATCTATTTGTCTGAGTGCTTGAGTGAGTGCATTTCCCTTTCTTTGATTTTGAATTGATTCATGTAACGTAAATTTATTTTCATGTAATTAATAAATTTACAGTTCGTTTTCTTGAGCTTTGTTAAATGTAACAGTCTTGTTTGATTTCCCCACATATTTAGTACACTTTTGCTACTCCGAGTTAGCACAACTCCTTATATTAATCACGACTGGTACTTAGGCCAGCTCTTGGCATTAATTCTTAAATCCGTTGGGCCCGCTATGAGTTTGGCTCAGCCAAGATCCTGTTTATTATTATTATTATTATTATTATTATTATTATTTGAATGTTAAGGGGAGAAACTAACTTTCTCAGACGCCAACAGTACAGTAATACAGCCTTCTTGAGCTTTTAGTCTCTGCTGTGTACTGTTGAGAAAGTTTATAAATTCTCGACTCTAGAGAATTGGCGAAGTAAGCCAGCATATAAGTGAAATCGCTACTTGATTTCACGAGTCGATTCTCTCGTGATAATCGACTCGATAGTTATTCTTTGTATTCCTAACATTCATAGTTACATTTTTCATTTCCCCCGTGACATCTTGCGACCTCATTCCAGGATATAAACTCCTAGCTTATTATTTCTGAAATCACTCACTCACTCTTAGTTAGGTAGGCTGCTGCACACCAGCCAGCATATCAGTCTCAGTCTTCACTCAGTCTCAATCTGAGCATCATGTAAAGCAGTACATACCTGCAGGAAGCCAAGGATATGGGGCTTACTAACCCCTAAGAAATTAGAGATTATGTCCTGTCGCACTACAATTATGAGCAGCAACGCGAAAATGCCGCCCGTGAAGAGCGGAAAATTCGGCGTGAGCTCGAAAAAGAACAGCGTGAATACGAAGAACGTCAGAAAGAGCGTGAGCACGAGGAACATGAGAAAGAACGTGAGCGCGAGGAACGTGAGAAAGAATATGAGCGCGAGGAACGTGAGAAAGAACATGAGCGCGAGGAACGTCAGAAAGAGCGTGAGCGCGAGGAACGTGAGAGAGAACGTGAACATGAGAGTGCCGAGTGCGAGGACGGAAAGAGAACGTGAATACGTGGAACGCGAGAAGGAGCGAGAACGTGAACATGAGCACGCTGAGCACGAGGCACATGACAAACACCAGCTTGAAGTGCTGAAGCTGAAGCGAGACTCCTTGGCTTCAGGCACATCCGGAGCAGCCAACCCAAGCTCCACGAGTGCTCTCCCAGCACCTGTTCTAGTAACTCCATGCCTCAAACTTCCTTCTTACAAGGAAGGTGAGCGAATTGAGTTATTCATAGCTCGTTTCGAAGACATGGCATATCTTGTACGATCTGGATGAGGCAGATAAGCGGCTTCAGTTTCTTAGCCTGTTTGAGGGCCCTGCCCTCGAAATTCTCTACAGAATTCGCGGAGATAATCTCACGTATGAGGTGATGAAGACCGCACTTATCAAAGCGTACAGCCTTACTGTTGATGACGCTAGGAATCAGTTCGTGAAGGTGCGTCTCCAGGAAAAGGAGACAGCTGTACAGTTCTGTGACCGTCTCACGGCATACTTGGGCGAGTGGATGGAGAAGGACGAGGCTCCTAGCATGCGAGAAGGAATGATCGACCTTGTGCTGCGCACACAGCTGGAAAAGTCGTGGCCTGCTGAGCTTATGGTCCAGTTCAAGATGTGCAAAATGAAGGATGCAAACCAAATGGCGGAAAAGGCTGATGCTTTCTTTACTGCGTACGGGTACCAAACTCGTAAGCAGCAGTCCTGGAACAGGGCAGATACTGCCAAGTCTGGGAAGCCATCTCAGAGCGAATCCCAGCATCAAGGCCATTCTCTGAATAATGGTCCAGGCAAATTGTAGAAGGACGAGGGGCAGAATACACAGAATCCTGACTGGAAGAGGTACAAGCAGTACCCTAACCAGCAGCAGTACCGTAAGCAGCAGCAGTATCAGCCACACAATCGACAAGCGGGACAAACCTTTTCAGCACCAGCCCCAGTGTATTGGAGGCAGGAGGCAAACGCAGCCTTCATTCCCCAACAGGTGCACGATGGTGCCGTTCCCACCAGCACAGGTCCTCCTTCACAGTTCACTAGTCCCCCTCAGATGGTGAACTCTCCTCCACAGGCCGTCAGTGCTCCTGCTCCCCAGATAGTGAGTACAACTCCTCGTGCACCTAGTTCAGGTACGACTCCTCACGCACCTAGTCAAAGTACGACTCCTCGTGCACCTAGTTCGGGTACGACCCCTAAGGCATCTAGTCCTGTCACGTTTGAAGAGTTGAGTGCCATGCAGCCTTATCAATGGCTGGCCACTCTCTCCACAGGCCCTCCCACAGGTAACAGTGCCTTCCTTGTTCAGCTAGGGTTCGCGTGAGGTGTTTCTGTAAATGTTTTAAGGGACAATGGTTCCTCAGGTTGCACTGTCAGGCAGGGTTTTGTCTGTCCTAAAGAATTCAAGCTCAGCTTATTGACGGATCAGTGAGATTGCTCCCTGAGGCACATATCCAGGTAGCATCTCCCTTTTACAAAGGTTCGACAGTTGCAGTTGTCATGCAAGAACCTATGTTTGACCTCATCATAGGTAACATACCAGGTGCCAAGTCTATTTGCACCGTAGATGTCGCTACTCAGACTACGGCTGCAGTAACACGAGCCATGGCCAAGGCTCCAAATTGTGTTGCCCCGGTGGCCATTGCATTGCCGCAAGATATGATTTGTAGTCGAGATGTTGTCCAAGAACAGCAGTCTGACCCGAAACTCGCTGTTGTGAGGAAGAAACAAAAGGGTAAAGTGACCAAGTATTTACGGGGTGGACGAGCCAGGTTCCTTCGCAAACAAGGACGGCTCTACCGTGAGTCACGAACACCCGAGGGCGAGGTTCTACTGCAGTTTGTTGTTCCTGCGAAGTATCGCCAAGCAGTGTTAGAATGGGGTCATTGTTCAGCATCAGGAGGTCATATGGGCAAAAAGAAAACCCAAGGCCGTATCCGTGCTGACTTTTTCTGGCCGGGAATGGGACTGGAAATAGATAGTTTTGTGCACTCCTGCAATGTGTGTCGACGTACCACTCATCAGGAAATTTCCCTCCTGTACCATTTGAATCCACGCCCATAATCTCTGAGTCGTGTGACAGTGAGGGCAGTGGTAATGTGGGTGCAGACCTGACGTCTCGCCCGTTGGCCCCACAGGACGTAATATGTCTAGGGTTATAAGCGCATAGTCACGGCGATCCCAACCGTGGACACCGATGACGAATGGGCAGTCGTGGCGATCCCAACCGTGGACACAGACGACGAGCCCTTATTAGTCGTAAGTGTAGGGCTTGTACATATTGTATGTACCGTAGGATAAGGGGAAAGTTCAAGACCCCCACAGAAGCTATCTGAGGCTGTGTTTGAATTATCTTGTGGTGTGTCTCGAGCTGTGGGCCTCTCTGAGGATTCCCAGAGAATACACAAAACCCACTTGAGTGTTCCCACCCACGCAGGGTGATAAAATGTGACCTGCCCAAGTTTGCATAGGGATTCTCGACTTACCTTTATTAGTTATAAGTGTGTAGTCACGGCGATCCCAACAGTGGACACCGATGACGAACGGGCAGTCGCGGCGATCCCAACCGTGGACACCGATGACGAGCCCTTTGTAGCAATAAGTGTATAGTTATAATAGGCAGTCATGGCGATCCCAACCGAGGACACCAAGGACAAATGGGCAGTCGCGGCGATCCCAACTGAGAACACCGACGATGACCCCTTTATTAGCCGTAATTATAGATTATGAAGTGCAAGTATTAAGAAAATAATGGTGACCTCAAATGTACGAAGCTGTTGCTGTCAATTGATTTTCAGCCAAAGTGTACTTTCTATTGTATATGGATTGACTGCTGGGTTGATGATAATTGTAATTTAATACAAACTGTCACATTAACACTATTGATGCTCCACCTTGACTCATTCCACAGGTACGGTTGGTGGGTGAAGCAGTTTTGATGTGCAGGTCCATTGCTTGTCTCTGCTGCACGCTGCCACCTCTTCTCCTCTGCCCTCGTCGCCTTTATTATTGCATTAATTTGTATAATTATTGCTTTACACGTAGGTACAGTTACACTACAACTGTTACACCTACACCGTGTATCACATACACCACGCTACATAACAATTAGTTGTCAATGTAAATGTAGTGAACTTTCGCTCAGTTTGACCTGAGTACAGGATTTTTCACCGTCGTCTCAGAGTTTTTCCCTCAAGCTTGCTTCTCTTAATGTAAATACGAGGTTTTTATGCTCATAGGCGACAGTGCTTTTCTCCTGTAACTGGATAGTACACACACCACAGTGTGAATCTTGTGTGACTGAGCTAGG
>JAGKTI010015675.1:834-11516 GCA_018397915.1 Birgus latro
CGAGTCCTATCACTGAAAAAAAAAAAAAAAAAATCCGTATGTGATTTCATTTTCCACGCTCCTCTGATAGTCAAAATCCTCATCTACTTTCATCAACTACCCTATTCTACCATTCTACCTTGCGCCCGTCGTCCTCTCAACCCCTTCCGCACGACGGTCAACCTCACTCTTGCTAACTTCAATTTTGCTTTTTTGATTAGGAAAGACCTCGTAGTGAAGAGGCGAAAAAAATCTCCATTCTTCTAGTCAAAAAAGGATATGTATTTTTTAATTTTATTTTTGCGACACGAATTATTTTACGGGACAAGAAGGTACAAACACAAGCTTCTCTCTTCATCTGAAATTTCTTTCCATTTTCATAAACTTTCCCTAATTCTACCATCCGTCAGTCTTCCAAACGCTGTAAAAATAATGTGTCTGTTTTTACTCCTACCTCCACCAGGGATTTATTTATTTATTAGTCAGCGGAGGCCTTTCGTGGTGAGTCAGGCAGAAGCTCCATCAACCCCTGCAGAGAGATGACGCAAATTATGCATTATTCTTCATTTACTTATTCTGCATCAAACATTCCTTCTAATTACGGTTGTTGATTTTCTTACAAACACACTCCCTCTAATCTTTAAATTCTCTCACTCTCGCCATCTTCGTCCTCCTCCTCCTCCACTTCCCGCCCGCCCGTCCACTTCATCCACTTTCTTTCCCCTCTTTTACACCTCCACTCTCCCGGGAACTGCCACTTTTTTTACGCTTCATTCGTGTTCGCCTCTTTCCCATTTTTTAAGTGCCTTCCTCCACCTCTGTCATGTTTTCCACTTAAGTTGCCTTCATCGTTAAATTCCATCTGTCCTCTTGTATTTCTCAGTCTTCCTCTTTTTATTCTTGTAATTTATATATATGTGTCTTGTTCACTTTAAATTCTATCAAGGAATTTAGTAGCTTCTGTATTTCTCAAATTAAGCCTTTGTTTCTTTTTTCTCCGCACGCTGTTTCTCAGTTATTTTTTCTTCCCCTCCTATTAAGACCACCATCGATTTTCCTCCTCTCTTTCCTCTTCCTGTCCTGTAGTCGTCCTTTTTCCTTCATTTTCCCTTTCTTCCTTGTCTACATTTTTTCCAGGCCTATTTATCAAACTTCACTCCTCTACCTCCCTTTGTAATTCTTCAGTTATCAATATTTATCCTCCCCTCCCTCTCCTCTCCACTTCTATTCTCTTTTTTATTTCTTCTTCGTGACTACACTTTTCTCTCTCCGCTCTTTACCTTCCTCGTTTCTGTATCAATTTTTTCCTCTCAAAGCTTTAATTTTTCCTCGTACCTTTTCGAAAATGTCCTGCTAAATATATTTCAACTTCTCTTCGTTTTCTCTGTCGTCCCTCCTTCCTCTCTTCTTCCTCCTCCTCCTCTTGATTGCTTTTCTCTCTCTTTCCTTCACCGTTCCTTACCTATCCTCTTCCCTCCTTCACTTATCTTCCGCCTCCTCTCCACTTTCTCCACTCATCTCTTTTTCCATACTCCACAAACTTCTCATCTTCCTCCTCCATCTTCTCCATACTCTTCTCGTCCTCAAACGTCCTCCTCCACATCTACACGCCCTCCTCATATTCCACATCTCCAAACACACCTCTTCTCTTCGACCTCTCCCCACTTTCTCCTCCTCTTTCCTCCCGTCTCCTCGTTTCTCCCTTCCTCCTCCTTTCGTCTCTCCTTTCCTTCTCGTTCCTCCTCTCGTATCTCCTTTCCTCCTCCCTTATCTCGCCTCTTCTTCTCTCTCCTCCTTTCCTCCTCCTTGTCTCTCTTCCTCGTCTCTTCTTTCCTCCCCCTCCTACCTTTCGTCTCTTCTTTCCTCCGCCTTCCTTTCGTATCTTTTTTCTTCCTCCTTCCTTTCGTATCTTCTTTCCTCCTCCTCCTTCTCCTCTCCTCCTCCTCCCTTTCGTATTTTCTTTCCTGCTCTATCCTATCTCCTTTCCTCCTCGTCCCTCCTCTCCTCCTCCATCCCGCCAAAGGTCCGATGCTAGGCCAGTGAATTCCTCAGGTGTAATTGGGTATCTCTTTACAGGTGAGCTCCCTTCAAAGCCCTCTGCTGTCCTGCTGGCTTTTTAAGGCTTGGATGCACGGATGAGGTGGCTTTTGAAGGGGCTGGACTGGCTGAGTGGCTGTGAGGATGGCTGAGTGGACGAATGACTAGCTGTAAGGATGGCTGAGTGGCTGGTTAGATGGCTGAGTGGATACTTGACTGGCTGTAAGGATGGCTGAGTGGACGAATGACTGGCTATAATAATGGCTGAGTGGACGAATGAGTGGCTGTGAGGATGGCTGAGTGGACGAACGACTGGCTGTAAGGGTGGCTGAGTGGCTGGATAAAATGGCTGACTGGGCGATGGAACTGGCTGAACAAATGGCTGAGTCAATGGCTATGAGGATGACGTTGTCTGATCTGATTGGCAAGCCAGGATGATGCAAGGCTGACTGGGTGTTCTGAGTGAAGAGGATGTGATGTGGTGGGATGGAGTGATGTATCTGATTGTCTGAATGCGTAAATGACTGGGTGAATGAGTGATTATCTGACTGGATGCGTATGTGACAGTGAATGGGTGACTGTCTGACTGGATGCGTAAGTGACTGAGTGAATGATTGACTGGATGCGTATGTGACTGAGTGAATGAGTGTCCGATTGACTGGATGTGTATCGAGCGAATGACTGTCTGACTAAATGCTTATTAACTGTCTGACTGGATGAGTGTCAGGTGGGATGCACTTAAGTATCTGACTGTGTGACTATCTGATTAGCTGAAGAGTCTGACTGGATGCAAGACAGTCAATTAGCCTACAGATGAGTGGCTGATTTTCTGACTGGCAGGGTAGAGTGGAGTGTCAGCGAGTTTTTGAGTGGATGGATGGATGAGTGGGTGACGGGGCGAAAGAGCGACAGAGTGGATAGATGTGGTAACGAAAGAGTGGATAGATGTGGAAACGCAAGTGGAAGGATGTGGTAACGAAAGTGGAAGGATGTGGTAACGAAAGAGTGGAAGGATGTGGTAACGAAAGTGTGGAGGAATGTGGTAACGAAAGAGTGGATGGATGTGGGTACGACTGAGTGGATGGATGTGGGTACGACTGAGTGGATGAGTGGCTGTTTCGTGGGGTGCAGTTACCTGTCCAATTTCTCCCTAACTACCTGATTGGTGTGCTAACGGGTGTCTGATTGGCTAGGGACCTGAGTGTGGTGTGACGCGTCTGGCAGAATCTACGCCTATAAGGATGGGTGGATATATACCTGCTGAAGTGGATAAAATAATGAGATAGTTGATTGGATAGTGAATTATAGAAGTGAGCGTATATTTACCTGGAAGAGTGTATGGATAGATGTGTGGATAGGTGTGTGGATGGATACGTGTGTGGATGAATAGGTGAGTGGATGGATACGTGTGTGGAGGGACAGGTATGTGGAGGGACAGGTATGTGGAGGGATAGGTATGTGGATGGATAGGTGTGTAGGTGGACAGATGTGGATGAATTGGTGTGAGGATGGATACGTGTGCGGATATGTGAGGATGAGTGTGGATGGACGAATAGGTGTGTGTATGGATCGATAGGTGTGGAGGGATAGGTGTGTGGATGGACAGGTGTGGAAGAACAAGTGTGTGTGGAAGAACAAGTGTGTGTGGATGAATGTGTGTGAATGGACGAATAGGCGTGTACATGGATGGATAGGTATGTGGAGGGATAGCCGTGCGGATGGAAAGGTGTGGAAGAATAGGTGTGTATGGGTAGATGTGTGTATGAGTAGATGTGTGGATAGAGGTGTGGATAAATAAGTGGATAGGTGTCAAACTGAAAAACTACCTGAATCTTGTGTAAATGAAGGAATGAATGAATGATCGGATATATATTTGCGTGTGTGGATATGTAACAGAGGAAAGAATGACTGGACATCTAACTTGAAAATGAACAGGAGTAAAGGAATGAGTAAGGCATCTGATTGCGTGGGTAAATATCTGATTGCGTAAACATCTGAGTGGCGAATAAAAGAGGTAGTGTCTGAGTGGACGGTTAGTTATCTTGGTGTGGATATGGAAATGACGGTGTGGATTATACCGGTGTGGATAACTAACTGCATGACTGTGCAAATGATAACTGGATAACTGAAGGTGTGGATGTGTAACTGTAATAAAGGGTGATTTACGTGTGTTTCCGAACTACACAACTTTATTTCTAGCGAGTCGGGGAATAACTAGCGAGAGATAATTACGGCACAGGTATGCAGGAAGCTGTGTTAATGTTTCAGGTAATCTTAGCTAACAGGTAATAAAAGATGTGTGTGCAAGGGCGTGGTAGGAGTGAGAGAGGGGATGGTAGCATTCCACAGCGCGGTGCAGGACTGGTAGCAGCCTGTGGTACGTTGTTTGCATGGTGTGTGGTACATCTTGGTACAACGAGGCCACATAGTATGCTGGGTAATGGGTGGCGCCGTAACAGAGCTGGCGGTATGTGGACTGATGGTGGTTGCCGCCTGTGTGGTAGGTCCAGCTGAGGGGTGTGGTACCACTGACTAGCAGTTTATGGTAGCGGGAATTATGGTTGTTTGTAGTACAGGGTGATGGCGTGGCAATGCTGGAGGTCCATTGTTGATAGCAGAACCTGGGAATGGGCGATGCAACAACAGGGAGGTGAGGTAGGTGGAGGTGGAGGGCGTGTGGTAGCAGTGTGTGTGGTAGGGCCTGGTGGTGGTCGGGTGGCTGGTAATGTCTTCATACCACCCGCGGGGTGGCTCGCGTCGCCCGCTAAACGTGGTATTTAATCCAGTGCAGGTACCGGGGCCGCGACGCCTTTGTTCGCCCCGGTAGTCTATATATTAATTCACGTGTGAGGCGGCGCGGGGCGGGGCGGGGCGAGGCGCCGCCTGTCAACCCGTCAACGACTCACAACTAATCACTGTTGGCATTCGCCGGGTGGCTGCGGCCGCCAGCCAACCACAGCGCCGCCAGTCCCGCGCCCCGCCCCCTTCACTCCACGCCAGCCACTGCCGCCGCCGCCCGCCCCTGTGCATTAGGCCCCACTCCGCCCCCCGCCCGGCGGCCAATGGCAGGGAGGGCCCGCCTTGACGTCACCCGCCGCCAGTAGATCCCGAGGATAGGGAACAGAGCAAGTCGTAGTTTAGAGGAGCTAACTTATCAGTGAACTAAATGGATATTATATAGTAATTACTCACGGAGATTTAAGCCCCAAATCAAGTTTTCGATCCTAACTGTGTGCCAGGGAGTTGTAAGGAAAGGGCTGTGAGGGCTGGCGGGCTGAGCGAGGCGTGAGGGCGGCGAGGGCTGGGCAGGGCTGAGGCAGTGAGTCACATAGAGCCATGTTGGTGCCGAGCGACGGCGTCTCCAGCGGGTCGGGGAAGCTGGTGGCGGCGCTGGAGCAGTTCTACAGCGAGCAGGTGGCCAAACGGCGCATGGTGGTCAATAAGAGGGTGGAGGAGGTGGTGCAGGTGGCCCACGACCTCATGAAGCATGTGGAGGCACAGGAGCCGCGGTGCCTCTCCACCCTCACGCAGGCGGGGGGGCGATGGGAAGGCCTCCACATCCTCTCACCACACGAGTACCAAGTCACCATCTACCTCAACCAGATGGGTGAGTTCAACCTAGTGGATGACGGTACCGTGCCGGGCAGCGCCGTGCTCAAACTCAGTGACGGCCGCAAGCGGTCCATGTCGCTATGGGTGGAATTCATCACCGCCTCGGGCTACCTGTCCTCACGTAAAATGCGTGCAAGGTTCCAGACGCTGGTGGCGCAGGCGGTGGAAAAGTCGCAGTATCGAGACCAGCTGCGGATGGTGGGCGGGACGTCGGAGGTGCGAGTGAGGATCCGCGACACGTACACGCTGGACCTGACGCTGGCCTTCAAGTGCTACGGCATCTGGCCACGGTCCGCCGCTCACTGGCCGGAACTGTCCCTGCCGTGGCCGGGCGTCGAGCTGGCGGCGGAGGTCAAGATGTCCGGGTTCACGCTGGTGTCGCGGGACTGCTCACACCTGGCCAGGGAGAAGGACAAGGACAAGCAGGACGCGGCCATCACGGCGGAGGGCGACACCTGGGTGATGGTGTTCATGGAGGCCGAGGACCGACTCCTGACGCAGGGCTGCCGCAAGAAATGCCTGTCCATCCTGAAGACACTACGAGACCGTCACCTGGACCTGCCGGGCAACCCCGTCAGCTCGTACGTGCTGAAGACGCTCGTGCTGTACGAGTGCGAGAAGCATCCGCACGAGTGGGAGTGGGACACCCTCAGCCTGGGCGACCGTATCAATGGCATTCTCCTGCAGCTGATCTCGTGCCTCCTGTGCCGCCGCTGTCCTCATTATTTCCTGCCGCAGGTGGATTTATTCAGGGGGTCGCCCCGCCAGAGCCTCACCCAGGGAGCCTCCCAGACGTGGCGCCTCACCCGCGACCTCCTCACCCGCACCGAGTACCTCCAGCAGTGCTAACTCACCCCCACCCCCACCCCTCCCCCTGTGCGGCCATCAGTCAGGCGGGCGGCGGCACGGCAGTCATGCGGTCATTGATCGGTGGTGCGGGCCAAGGTGGGCCAGGCTGGGCCGGGGCGGGCCAGGTCGCGGGTGGTGTCGGGCGGCAAGATGGATGTCCTGGGGGTGTCCTGCTCCTGGCGCGGCGGCGTGACACAAGGCGGGGCGGTGGGCGGCGCGCGACCGTGGCTCCGCCCACACTGCATCTCCTGCAGGCGCAACTCACGCATCAGTAATTAGCAGCGGGAGGCTACGAAGTAGGGGTGCATCGCGAGGCGGCAGGCGGGGCACGTGGCGTGATGCTGGTGCCGGCGGACATGCAGGCGGCGCAGTCCCGCATGCTGTACCAGGTAAACAAGTACTCCAGCGAGCGCGTGGCCGCCAGGCGTGCGGCTGTGGCCAAGACCCTCAGGGAGGTGGTCAAGGTGGTGCAGGATGTACTCAAGGAGGTGGAGGTGCAGGAGCCCAGGGTCATCTCATCACTGGCAGAGGTCAATGGACGCTTCGAGGGACTCAACGTGGTCTCGCCAACGGAGTTCGAGGCCGTCCTCTATCTCAATCAGATGGGGGAGTTCAACTTCGTGGACGACGGCAGCATCCCCGGCAGCGCAGTGCTCAAGCTCAGCGACGGCCGCAAACGGTCCATGTCACTGTGGGTGGAGTTCATCACTGCCTCGGGCTACCTGTCAGCACGCAAGATGCGCTCGCGACTGCACACGCTGGTGGCGCAATCGCTGGATAAATGCACGTACCGAGACGCCGTTCGGATGGTCGGGGACACGAGTGAGGTGCGTCTGCGGATACGAGATCGTTACATCGTTCAGATCACGCCCGCCTTCAAGTGCTCCGGCGTGTGGCCACGCTCGGCCGCCCACTGGCCCTCCCCACACGCGCCCTGGCCGCCGCCCAGCCTGGTGGCGGAGGTGAAGACGGAGGGATTCGACCTGCTGAGCCGCGAGTCACACAGCCTGGGTGGCAAGACTAACGCGGGCCTGGAGGGTGACGCCTGGGTGCTGTCCTTCAACGACGCTGAGAACAGGCTGCTGTACGGCGCGTCACGCAAGCGGTGCCTGGCCATCCTGAAGACATTGCGGGACCGCCACCTGGACCTGGCAGGGGACCCCGTGCCCGCATACGCCGTGAAGACGCTGGTGCTGTACGAGTGTGAGAAGCACCCGCGGGAGGCTGAGTGGGACGAAGGAGCGCTGGGTGACCGCCTGGTGGGCCTCCTGCTGCAGCTGATAACGTGCCTCCAGTGCCGCCGCTGCCCGCACTACTTCCTGCCCTCCATCAACCTGCTGCGCGGCGCCTCCCCCCCGGCGCTGGAGACCGCCGCCAAGCAGGCCTGGCGCCTCACCCGCGAACTGCTAACCAACCCCAAGAGTCTGGAGAAGCTGTGAGGCGGCCCCGCCCCGCACCCACACCCGCTGTACATAGTGTACATAGTGGCAACAACCCCGTCACACCCGTGGCCTCTACACCCACAGTGTGACTCACTATATTATATTATTATTATTATTTATAGGCGCAGTGCTTGGCGCGGCGCCATTCTTGCAGCTGTGATACCTTCACTTTTTATTACTAGTGTAGTGACCGACCCTCTGCTGAAAGTGCCGCGTGTTGTGACAGACCGACCTGTCAAGTGTCACGTGTACAATGAATCGAAAATTATGTTCTCGGGCTGAATGGGTTTATGAAGGGGCGGTGAGGGGGTTAGCTACCCGTACCCCTACCCCCCGCCCCCCCCCCACCCACCCCCCCCCCCCCCGCACCATGTCAGTGTCACGTACTGATTCACCCACGGACAGTGCCAGAGCAGACTGAGAAACACTTCCCCCCTCTCCTATTGTAAACGTCAAGAGCTTCCCTACACACACACACACACACACACACACACACACACACACACTTCACTCCCGCAACAACACTTGACGGAAGGGAAGTGGTGTGGAAACCTCTCTCAAGCCCTTCATCACCCCTCACCGCCCCGTCAAGAGGGAGAGTGGGAGGGGGTGGGTGGGGGAGGGGAGAGAGAGAGAGATCGCCCCACTACTCCAGCAGGAAAAACGAGAGTCGGAGGGGGGAGGGGAGACTCCTGTAAATGGCTCCCTTCAACCCCAGCAAGAGAAAAAAAAAAACTGGGGAGGAGGAGGCAAGCGAACCAGCCAATTACGACACCAATTACGTCTACGTCAGCTTGTGTGTGTGTAGTCAACTTCATGTAACGTAGAGACAACGTGCTTTACTTCAACATAATTAACTATAATCTATAATCCTTCTATTTCTCTAGTTCAAAAAAATCCTACTCACGCTAGAATGTGACCTAGTTAATGTGTCTAGTGTGAAATTCATAGTTAAATCCTTCTAATCACTCTACAAAATATATCTGTATTTACCCCATGTTTCTAATCCTAATCTAGGGCAGAATATGTACCAATTAATCTCTAAAACATCCTAGATCAGGTTAATGACTCTTAGTAGCAAAATTCTAGATGCCTTTCCCTCTAGCTGCTAAAAATAAACTAGATATTTTTTCCCATAAAGTGAGAAGTTAAGAATACTCGTGTTTTTTTTGAGTGTGTAATGTTAGCCCAGAGTAGGAGGGGTGTGTAGGTGGGGCCATGTGTGTGTGCGCGCGTGTGACCTGGTGTGTACGTGTGTGCGTCTATCTAGGTGTGTGTATATCTCACCTATACCTACCTACCCACACACACACACACACACACCGCCCCCTTTTGCAGCCCCCGAGTCAAACCAATATTTATTTGTGTCGTGTCGTCTTTACCAATGTCACTATGTCAATGATGTTAACAGGCCGATGAAATACAGACTTCGTGAAATGCCAGTCACTGTTTTTCATTATCCAACAAGAGTATATAAGTATTAATAATGACAGAATAAGTGAAAAGATGGATAAATGAGCCAATAACTGAAAAACACATGATAAATGCAAGGTACACACGCTAATAAATAATGTTAATAAATGAAAGACACACATATATACACGAAGGAAAAAACTGTCAGCTTGAAGGATAATTTGTTAGGATTATTCAAGTCAAAATTTGCCTGTAGGGTTAATTAATCTGCTAAAAAATTAACTCCTGCTAATTTCGAGGATAAACAACTCCAAAATTATACACCTCATTTACCCATTGAAAATAAATTACAATACCTGAATATATAAAAAATATATATATATTCACTTTATATACGTGAATAACTGATGATAATTTATAATGAATGGATACGATACCTAAAAATTATTTATCTGATAACTTACGATACCTGGGAATTACCTGATAACTTACGAAACACGAAAAATATCTGATAACTTACAATACCTGAGAATTATCGGATAACTTATAATACCTGAGAATTATCGGATAACTAATGATACCCGGAAATTATAGGATAACTTGCGATACGTGGGAATTACCTGATAGCTTACGATACCTGGTAATTATCTGATAATTTACGATACCTGGAAATTATACCTTACGACACTTGCGAATTACTCATCTGATAACTTACTATACCTGGAAATTATTGACCCGATAACTTACGATACCTGGAAATTACTGATTTGGGACTTACGATACCCGGAAATTATTCATCTGATAACTTACGGTACCCGGAAATTATCTAATACCTTAAGATACCTGGAAATTATCTAATAACATACGATACCTGGAAATTATCTGATAACTTACGATATCTGAAAATTATCTGATAACTTACGATACCTGAAAAATATATGATAATTTACGTCACCTGAGAATTAACAGGTAGCTTACGATATCTGAGAATTATCCGGTAACTTACGATACCTGGGAATTATTTAAATTATTTACCTGATATATAACTTACGATCCCTCGAAATTATTGATCTTATAACTTACGATAACTGGAAATAACTTACGATACCTGGGAATTACTAATCAAGGTGTATAATTGACCTGATAATTTACGTGACCTCCCAGACCCTCATCTTGGAATAATTAGCCAGGTCATTCATCAATAGTAAATAATTTACCACATAATTTTAGAGCAATTAAAGCCACCTATAATTGCCCTAATTACTGGAGGGATAATACACGGGATAAAAGGATAATTATTCAGTTATTTCTTATGGGATAATTTGCCTCATAGTGAATATCAGTGAAATA
>JAGKTI010015676.1:0-16824 GCA_018397915.1 Birgus latro
ATCTACGGTAGGGAATAAAGACCTAAACAAGGCTTTACAAATCCATACAGTGGAGAAGCACACTTTCTTCTATATTTTTCAGTTTGACCTCGCTCGGGACGGAGTCCGGCGAGGTATTGTTTTTGGACGAGTTTGTTTGTTTCTTTGTTTGTTAGCACCATTACGGAAAAACAGCTGAATGAAATTAAATTAATTTTTCATAATACGTGGACACTGGTCCCAAAAGAAAGTGTTTAAATTTTGGAGAAAATTGAGTGACAATGAATGGTCAGAATCAAGGTCACGGGTTTTCAGAGGGCTACAACTCGAGACTGGTTGCAGATAGAGATATTTACTATTATCAACATACAGGAAATCACATATGGGCTTTCATTTGGGACCAAGACCTTTGGCCTGAAAGGTCAAACTCAAGGTCATGGATATTCAAGGGGCTATAACTTGAACCTGGTTGAAGATAGATATTTATTATTATCAACATATAGGACATCCCACGTGGGTTTTTAACTGGTACCATGACCTATGACTGTAAGTGACCTTGAATTGTCAAACTCAAGGTCACGGATATTCGGAGGGGGTCATAAGTAGAAACTCGTTGAAAATAGGGATATTTACCATTATCAAGATATAAGAAGTCTCTTGTTGGCTTTCATTTGGCATCATGACCTTTGACCTCGAGTGACATGAAAGGTCAAACACAAGATCACGGATTTTCAGGGGGCTATAACTTGAGAACGTTTGCTCCATCACCTTAGACTTTAATTGTTTATTGACACTAAATGGCAGCAGCAATTCAGTGTCATGGCACTAAAATACCATTACATACTACAGAACAGATAGAGACATTAATATGCTGTTAATATGTAATATAGAGGTTTGAGGAAAGTCGTGTCTAAATTTGTGAGAGCTGGAGGAAACAGCAGTGGAAATTCTAGCTAGGGAATGTTACACAGTGCAATATGTCGTCATGGAAAAGCCACACAACACACCTGATGGAAATCACCACAGACTCATATACGTGCCCACACACATGACCCAACCAGTCATAAACGAGGAAAATTGGAGAGACTGGTCAGAGGAGGCTGGGACACGATAGGAGAGACAAGAGGCACGGTAGAAAAAGCAGGAGTAGAGGGCACGACGTTAGCTAGCATAAACTGCTCTCACCTTGGCACTACTCATGTCAAGATATCTCCCTTTTGAGAATAAAGCTGCAATGAAACCCCAGATTTATTTTTATCTTTCTCCTGCCATCCATGACAAGACCACCTTGAAAATTCTCTCCTACTCCAATCCTATAATCTAACAATTTTGGGAAAACTCCTCAGCTAGAGCTACGAGATTTTTGTTGGCAGCAATCCTACGAGCCACAACTACAATTGATTAACTCCTCACGATTTTATTAACAATCATCATTCTGCTACAGACTTCATTCTACGATTCACGATAAACTACAAGAATCTACGATTTTTGCTCTACAATCAGCACAAGATATTACAGTTCCAGAGTAGGGTTTACATTAACAAGACAGAAAACAATAACTGCTACAGGTTCCCGCCATACGTCTTATGGCTTTATATGCAGCAGCTGACTACCGTGAACCACTTCAATGATAAACAACAGCGGTAAATGAAGCCAATTAACGTCTCTATCAACAATCAGTGGAAAAATTAAGAATCAACTCTACAATCAAAACAAGACATTACGATTCTACAAGTAAACTACCTGTAGGTGAGACGGAAACCAAGATCATCTACAAGTTCGCACCATACAGCAAGAAACTACAATTAAATGCTGTACAAGTAATCACAAGCCTACAAGTAAATCATAACAAGAAGAAAATATGCAAATACGCAAGTGAGTAACCAAAGGTCTTGAGGAGGAAGTGATGCGAACAAGCAATAAAGCAGAGGGGAGGAAGTGCTGATTTAGTGTTGTGACTGGGGAGAGACAACACAGCAACACCTAAGTCCACATTCACCAGTCCTGATTCACCATTACTCACCTCACTCACCACTACTCACGATTACTCGCCGCTATTCCATCACCACACAGTGTTGAATCTTTGGAGTGACGAGGCATGGTGATGCCAGGATAATAACCATCACCTACCTACACAGCCTGCACAGCATCCTGCACCTTCTTTCTAGTGAATGAATATATTTTTAATCTATTTCTCCCAGAGAGCTTAAACGTACAGTAATTTTTTGCTTATATCTTTACAAATGAATATCACCACTAAACATTACTAATATGTTGCTTATACAAAAGTGATAGACAAACACTTCGTAGAAACGTATAAAACGTGCTTTATGATTACAACTAGAATAATCATATTTATAACAATGAAACCAAGTAACGATTAAGATAGAGTTATTGAGAATAACAGGATTAGGAGAAAAAAAACACACACACACAAACAGGCAGTGAGAACAATGTTTTGACGTTACCACCTGAGTTGCACACATGTGAGCGTAAATACTGGTAACTGAATTAATTCAAGGGAAATTAGGGTACTCGGATTATATACCATTTTTTGTTGGTTGTATCTTTTAACTGCTGGATCATTTTTTCGAACTTCGCTTGTTCATAGTGCCTGAATTTTCGATTTTAATGAAGCATGGTTCGAGACACACTATTCGATGCTTCAACTACGGGTTTTGGAGTTGAAGGGAGTTAATGTGGAGGTCCATTTGCGGGGATTAGTCAGTCGTCTCTGGAAAACCATCAAGGATTTTACTCCCATCAAGGGCCGGGTAGAGAGACTTCTGGTCGTTACGACTCGATCAGGACTTTCTGTACTAATGACTACTGTATATACACAATGATAGGAAAGCTATAAAAGGACCTTAAATCCTAACTGAAACCTCAGAGTATGATATTTTGCGGCGTAAGGAATGTATGTGGCCCTGGAGACGAGGTTTGTCGTCTGCACTAGGTCTGCATGTAAAGAAAGTCTATCTATCTACCTATCTATTGCCAGACGCCACAATCCCATAAGGGGTGGCCATTTGACTTTGAGTTATTTGTTTTACAGGGAGGGTCACTAACCCTCCACCAACCCACTTGCTGACACGTAGGGAGAACAATGAGATCATATAGCCCCGCTAGGTAACAGGAGGGCGCTACCCCTCCCGGCACGGCAGTCCCGGGCGCGGCTCGAACTCGCGACCCCCCGGTCCCGAGCTCGATGCTCTACCTCTGAGCCACCGTGCCCTTTTTTTTTACACAGGAAAAATCACCCAATATATTACCACTATGCCGGGAATCGAACCCGGGACTCTCAGGTGAGAGCCAGGCAGCATACCACTACACCACGACCAGTACTGTACACATTTAGGGAATACAGTTTCGGCATGACCATACCTCGGCTTACATCATTTTACCCTGTATACCCGAAAACTAACTTCACAACTTGTGAACCAGTATCATGTACATACATACATATATACGTTTTAGTCGGGATAAATGGCAATGAATTGATCAATATAAAGGGACTATGGTCGTATATTTTTCAATAAAGGACAAAGTGGCTTTTTCTCATGTGTACCTGATTCGAAGATCAAGGAAATATGGTCGTGTGCGCTAAATCCAAGCACACCCATTCGCAATATGTGTATCATCGATTCCCTCGAGAAAAAGATCGATAAGTACAGTTATTTTCCCTTAACTTATGCTTATTGACCATTAATCCTGGAGTGAGTCTAGAGTAGACCTACCCGGTATTTGTAAACCTCTCTTTGGAAGAGTTCCCGACTGCAGTAATTGTTTTTGCAGGTGTATTATGTGGCAGAGTGCTGATTGTGTGCCTCATATTATGAATGTGAGTGCAGAGAAGTTGCACAGAAGCTACAAGGTCTGCAGTCATCATTTGTCATCAAGAAATTATGTGACTGGACAGACATCCTCCAAACTGAAACAGGATGCTTGTCCAGACCAAAACATAAGCTGCTGAGGCGTTCTTGGTTTATTGGCTTTTGTGTGTGTTTATGTGGTGTACTCCATTCTGGTTAGCTGCTTAGGCATTCCTGGTTTATTGGCTTCTGTGTGTGTTCCTGTGTGGTGTACACAATTCAAGTTTGTTGCATCCTGATTTGCAGGGTTTGTTGTTTACAGCAGGTGCATGCTTTTGAAACCTAGAGTCTAGGCCACTATGCCTGCAATGCTTATTTGGAATGCTATATCACACATTATAGCCAATATTTATGAATAATTCGTGTAGTATACAGGTGGTTATTGGAAATCCTATTTATATACTGGTGATTGAAAAGGTACGTACTTAATATGCTGTTAATTGCAGTACATTATTAAATGAGTGCCTTTTGTTGTTGGTTTCATTTTTTTTTTTTACACATGGATGAAACAAAATAATGCCGTGTTTGTCTACTAAAGATTTATAATAGTTACCCATGAAGAATAATGTTATGCGTAAGAACAGTAGAGGGCGTGAGAGTCAGCCACAAACTTCCAACACGTATTTTGATCATCCATTTTTCTATTGGTTGCAGCAGTCACTTCCCTATAATCGTGTATACAGTCATTTCTCGGTACGAGAGCAGAGGGAATCTTTAGTGGGAAAGCTAGGGCTGAGCAGACCCTGCTGGAAGAGCCTGCTGCTGGAACCGGTGCAAGACGGTGACTTTGGACATCATGTTGCCGACTGGGGTGTAGTGAGACACCAGTCTCCAGGACACCCAGATCTCTCTTCCCCTTTTCATATATATATTTTTTTTTAGTTCCAAATATTTTTCAGATTTATTCACTCAT
The DNA here is from genome assembly GCA_018397915.1 of Birgus latro. NCBI lineage: Eukaryota > Metazoa > Arthropoda > Malacostraca > Decapoda > Coenobitidae > Birgus > Birgus latro. Next base: position 4,765 of record JAGKTI010015676.1, read on the forward strand.
TATTTACTGTTAATTATTCATATATTTTGTTCACTGCTTATTTACTGTAATAAATTTCGCATTTTCTTGTTTTTTCTTTTTTTATCTTGTATCGGTATTCCTCTGGGAGTTTTCCTGACATCTTATAGGACCATGGTATTCACAACACACAACTGATCCCGACTACCCTCCATAACCCAGCAAAAGTTATTTAACTCTACTTTTTACTCTTTCTAGTTGTATAATAGTACCACTTCATTAATAAAACTTACCGTGCGCGAAAGGGTTAAGGGGTTAATAACGTCTTCCAACATCTGTTGAATATGACAAATTATTTCTTTATGCTGACTATGAGGTAAGCGACAAGCAGGGACATACACGGATTGAGCACCCGGCTGAAAGCTAATTGCATGTTTTACTAACTTAGTTTTGCCCAGGTTTTCACTGGGCAGAGCTAACATCTCGTGGAAATCATGCAGAAGTTCGAGCATTTGTCCTCTGTACTCGGGATAATCGTCCCGTTTCACGAGAGACTCAAGATTAGCTGGGGTAGTACAGTCAGCAGAAGAAATCTTTGCAGAGGAAATGTTTGCATATATGTACGGCCGCTGGGTATTCCAGAAAATCACCAATCGGTGTCCCAGCATGCAGCTTAAGGGGTGCACTGGTAGTGTTGGCTATGTAGAAAAAAGCGTCGTGTGAAACCGAGCACATCGCAGACTTGTAACTCAAGCCCTTAACATGACAGGTCTCAGGCTGAGAAATAGCAGAAACACCGCTAGGTGACCCGGCAATTATCAGAGCAGCCTTACTACATACATTAGGAGATAAAAGTGTGCACTGTTTACCACAGATTGGTTAGCTGTTGAGGACAGGAAGAGGTCTTCTAATGACAATGAGGTAGGTATTAACTAGTTAGAAAAAGCTTTAATGCCAGAGGATGGCTCACTGGGATGATTTATTTCATAATCCGAGCGAAAATCTGAAGAGTTTAGAGGATCAATAATGGAATCAGGTATGTCAATGATGGAATCAGGCATGCCAGAGGATGGTAAATCGATAGGAGGGACTGCAACTTCATCAACTTGTGACTGAGAAATCAGGTTTGAAATGTCTGACACCTACCAGCCTTGAATAGTAATGCCTCCACTTGCCGGTAACACATTAAGGCCTTCGTCTGCCATGGTTTTAACACCCAATAAAACGTCAGCAGGACAGCTGATCCAAGGAGTAACATAGAAATCGTCAGTAAATGGATCTACCGAATCATATAGAGAAATTTGAAGGTGAATTTTGCCTTTGATGTTTATATCTGATCCATGCACACTACAGAGACGACGATCGGAGGGCTAAAGGAAGCAAACATGTTTTGAGCTGTTACATTTAATTCTTGCTAACACCTGTGCAGTTACCAAGTTGATGGTAGAACCTGAATCCATAAAGAGAGAGACATTCACTTGACCACAATTCCCATGCACAACTACCCCTAGGGAACCTAATGCAGGAACAATATACTGCGGTAGTTCATGGGTTTCGGTAACTGCTATGTTGGAGAGTTCCGAGTGTCACGCTGCACATCTCCCAAACGCTGACATGCAAGAACACGATACTCATTGGTAGTATGACTTGTGGATTGTTTGTGATACAACATACGCGGCAGGACCGCAAAGGCGAATGCTGTCACCAGTCATAATACCTACAATTCCCATGGCCGGACCGAGACCTACGGATATGTCTGTCTTCACGGAATTGTCTTTGCTTGCGATAACAACCTGACCTACGATGTGCAGACACCACAATATCAGCAAACAACAAAGGATTTCTCGCTCCTATGTGTTGTCGAACGGTCACACCCACTGGAGGGCGACGACACCAAGCAGGTGCATGCAATCTGTGTCGTGAGTAGAAACGAGCATTAGTAGAGTCACCACTGACAGAGGAGCATGAACGAGCAGAGAAATGTAATGCCGCGCTCGTCATCGTTGTTCTCATACATGGTTGGGACTGTGAAAGTGTTGCAGGAGACACTACACTGGATGGAAAATGAGAGAGCAGGGGAAGTCAATGCAGAAATAGTGAGAGAGTGATTGTGAAGCAGACGGAGTTTTGATAAAGAGAAATGGAGATAGATCTGTCAGAAAATGAGAAGACGGAAGAGGTTCTGTTGGGGGGGGGGGGAGTAAGAATATCTGGGTTATTAGCAGTACTATAAGCAGTGGTAGAAGCTGGAATAGTTTCAGTAATAGCAGTAGAAGTAGTCGTAGTGTTAGTGGTGTTCGTGGTTGGCTCCATATAAAACTTACCACTACGAAGTAAAGTTATTTCAGCATCATTACCACCTCCTGTTTCAAAATTATCATCTTTAGACGACAGTGAGTTGGGGAGAGTTTCATTCGTTTGATGTAGGGCATATATAATCGGAAGGGCTAAGCCTGAGCTGCGAAATATATAGCCACACTTACGAAAATGAATTATGAACACCAGACACGATATGAAAGAAAACTAGCGATGTTATGAACAATGAATAATGAATGAATGAATGAATGAATAAATAAAGAATGAATAAATGAACTATGCACAGTGGACACAATTGGAAAGAAAATCAGCCATTATATAAAGAATGAATAAAGATAGATGGAAGAAGAGTAACAAATAAAATGAAAAATCTAATACAGTGAAAGAAATAGAGAACAGGATGAAAGCAGATGTGAATAATAATAATAATCACAGTCCTTAGAGAAAATGCCAATCTTTAAAGAAAGTGGGAAGTTTATGAAGAGTGAATAAAGAGTGATGAGGAGAGAAAGGTTTATAAAAATGAATAATTTTGTAATGTGAATGGAACACTGAATGAAATCAGAATGAAAAACGATGAATAGTTCAAAGCAACAGTAAATAACCACAAATATTATTTGGTAATGCTGAGTAGTAGCCGAGAGTCTTCTCATTGTCGCGGTAGAAAGAGAAGTCATAGCTGAGGCTCCTTCCATCAGACAGAACGAGCGAGTTGGTTGGAGAGAGCTGTGTGACTTGTCACAGTGTGGGAAGAGATACATTCGCCAGTAGCGCGACGTAGCAATGGCGTGGGGTCCGGGTCTGGCCAAACATACTTGGTTGGGCGGCTTAAGTCCAAGATGTCTTGGAAATACGGCTGGCTCTGCGGGGTGTGGCGGTCTCGGTGTGGCTGGGTGTGGAGCTTGGTGGAGATGAAGGGGGATGACGTGATTCTCCCACAGCAGCAGGACAGGACCTCACCAGGAAAGCGAAGTTCACACACAACCCAGCTGCACACAGCGAAAGGGAGGAGGTGATGGGACTGGGAGGGCAGGCAGGTATAGGCCCCGGAAATATGGAAATGCAGCTGATCACATTTACAGCGAGAGCTCATAAGATATGGTAGGCACTGTTAGGTTTTAACTTCCACTTCCACTCACTTCACTGCCACCATTCTGAACAAAGACAAAAAGGCCAAAGGTGAGTCCAAAATCGAATTCAATTTTCTTCCTATTTATTCTTGACTAGATGATTACAGACGTTGCCTGGGTTGTGCCTGAACTAGAACTGCCAGCATTTAGCACCGGCTTCTCTGCCTCCCAGCTCTTTAGACCCTCCCTGCTGCAGGGGTTCACCTTGAAGTGGTGGCGGGGCTTGAAACGTGGATAGCGGTCCCACCTGCTTTGGAGGCGTGCCTACCTTTGTAGGGTTCGGCATTTGTCGGCCTCGTGGACCAAGCACCCCCTACATCACTCACTGGTAGAAGAGGCCTGCTGGTGATGTTAGTCCCTGCCCATTTGCCATCTACGGCGGGACTGTTGCCTCCCAACGTGTTTGCCGTGCATGGCATCCCGCAATGCTGGGAGACGGGAGTCCTGGGGGTTGATGATGCTGTACGGTGCGCCCTGCAGCTAGCAATACACCTCTTTGGTCCCTTATTTTGGCTAGACGGGCGGCCTGGTTGGGCCCGACCAAGTCAATCGGCTGGTCATGCGTTGGCTAGGGTCAAGTGGGAACTGAGGGGCCTGGTGGCTCCTATCGTCCTGGAGTCACCCTTGTCCGTGTCCCACGGTGGTTTCCCGAGTATACTTTCCCACTACCTCTGGGGTCACCAGGGGTGTTGTCCCTGGCATACAACCTCCCCTTGTTGGGCTCCATGGTGGGTGGAGGGGCGAGGGTATGAAGGCGTTTGTTCATTATGTGATAGAACTCATTCAAAATGAAGTGGCCGGCAACTCAACATCACGACCCTCTGGCATGTCTGAAGGACCTTCTCTGAATTCTCCATCTCTTGTGGCGACCCTGGACCCTAACGAAGCAGCCAATGGATGTCGACCTTCAGCTAGGGGATCCTGTCCTCGTCCCACGAGAGTAGCCCGGTCTGTTTTCAACTTGCAGGGGGAAAAAAAATGAGTTGTTTGTAAAATTTGTGGTTGTGAGTTCGAAAGGAGTAGATCTGAGGAAGTGTGATGTGTTTGCCATGTACAGTAAATTAGTGAGTGTTTGTGGCGAATCCCCTAAGGTTGTTCGTCAGGTTGATGGTAGCTCGATTGTAGAAGTACCTGATAAAGATGCGAGTGCTAGTATGTTGTCCCTGACCTTTTGGGGGGATCAGCCTGTATCCTGTTCTCCTCATGCTTCATTAAATTCCTTTAGAGGCATCATTTATGCTAGAAATTTGATGATGTACGATGAGGCACGATTAACAAGAGAACTTGCTGATCAGCATGTAAAAGTGGAAAGAATTAAAAAGAAGATTGATGGTGACCTAGTTCCAATGCCGACGCTGATCATTACATTTGACCTTCTTCATGTTCCTGCGATTTTGACTGCTGGTTGGTATCGTTTTCGAGTCAAAGAGTATGTTCCTATGCCAAGGAGATGTTTTCACTTTTATCGTTATGGTCACATTGTCGTTTCTGCCGGCATCAGGCCTTTGGTTTGCCTCCAGTGTGTGTTTCATGCGGGATGGACATTCATGAAGGGAAGAACTGCATTAGTCCTGAGTCTTGTGTTAACTTTGGTGGTAGCCATGCAGCATCATCTAAGTCATGTGATCGGTACAGATTTGAGAAGGTTTTGTTCTTACCTACAAAGGAAAGGCTGAATTTTCCTGAGGCTAAGGATCGTGTATGATCTATGTTTGTTCGCCAAGGAGTTACATTTGCTGCCGCACTCTCCAGATCGAGTTCAAGCATCTCCTCTAGAATTACGACTTCCAAGTCACATTCAACAGCACGTACTTCTGTGTCTGGCAATGGTTCTGTCCTCGAGCCATCCTCTTCCACTGTAGTTCAAGTTCTACCTGCTTGTGGTGAATCTCAAGAGTCTTCCCAACCCTCATTTTTAGTGTCTTCTCCAGTCTCTGCTCCATCTGCACCTGGCAAACATCACCGTTGTTCATCAGAGTCCTCTGAACAGGAGGACTGACCACCTATGGTCTCTGTTGTTGACCCTTCTGTCTACACCTCTCCTGTTCCCTCTGTCCAGCAGGCTGAGGGAACTAGCCAGGTGACAGCAGAAGCTGATGGTTCAGCTCTGGTCCGGTCCCCACCTGGGGATGTTGTTGAACAGCTCATTGGTGCTTCAGATCTGAAACATGGGACGGCCTTCTCAAGTGATTCGAGTCCTGTGGACTCTGCTTCCACTTCTGGGGATTCTGGTTGGGGCACTGGCCGTGCTACATCTCTAAAGGCGACCCTCAAGCCGCCTGCCAACCAAACTGGCGTGCCCTCTTCAAGAAGGAGTGCAGTAAAACTTACTTCCTCATCCTCATGTTTGCCTTCGGATGTTAGACAGAGGGTTCGGGTTTCTTGTGATGGACAGGCTCCTCCAATGGACTTTCATAAGCATCAAACCAAACCCGCTCGGAAATACTAATCAATATGGCTCAATCAGTTCCAATTTGATTTCAGTGGAATTGTAGAGGTGCCATGGCAAATTGGGAGGAATTGCAGTTTTTGCTTTCTGCTCTGAATCCACTCTGTGTCTGTCTCCAGGAGTCAGTGGTGGGGGATAGACCGTTCCTTCTACCATGCATCTCCTCCTGGCGATCACAGAGGTGGATGTGCCATTCTGTGCCGATCTGATGTCCTGTTTATTTCCTTTACAATACAGTCTCCCCTTCAAGTTCTAGCGGTACAGATGCATGTTGGGAGCTGTTATGCCATCTGTTGCCTGTACCTTCCACCTTCCATTCCTGATATGCATGCTGATCTGGAGACCTGGGGTGATCTTCTTGCCTCTTTGGTTGGGGAACTAGATTTGGTTGTCCTAAACGTTGGGAGGCCGACCCATTTGCATGTTCAGACTGGCACATATTCTGTCATTGACCTCACCATTTCCTCCGCTGATTGTGCCCTTGATTTTTCTTGGGAGGTTTTAGATGATCTGCATGGTAGTGACCATTATCCTGTGTTGGTCCAGACTGCTCGCTCTGTTCTCGCAGCCCGTATGCCACACTGGTGTCTGGATAAGCTGATTGGTCTCTCTTTGAGGAACTGTGTGTATTTCCATACAAGGTTACTGATTTTTCAACTATCGATTTTGCTGAACGTTATTTTACTAAGACTCTTTTCTCAGCAGGGGTTCAATCCATCCCACGGACTTCTGGTGTTTTTTCTCGGAGACCTGTGCTATGATGGAATGATGACTGCTCTATAGCAAAAAGAGCTTACAAAGCAGCTGCCCGTAGGTATTTTGCCAATCATGATGTTGTTTTTCTAAAAATCCAGGTTCGCAAAGCACGTGCACACTATAGACGCGTCACGAATGATGCTCGCCAAAACTCATGGAGGTCATATGTTTCTACAGTTACGTCCTCTACTCCAATGCCAATGATGTGGAAAAAGGTGCACAAGATTTCTGGTAGGTTCTCACCCCCCTTCCCACCGGTTTTGTGACTTCAGGGAAATCTTTTGTCTGCACCAGATGCAGTAGCCTCTGCTTTTGCAAATCAATTTTATGCTGTCCCAAAAAAAGATCCTTCTAACCCGTGTGCTAGCTTTCGTAGGAATTAGGAGAGGCTGGGTCTGGACTTTCACTGTCGTGGTGGAGAGCCGTATAATTTAGAGTTCAGTCTCAGTGAGCTACGTGCTGCCATCTCAGAGCGTGGTGACACCGCTCCTGGGCCTGACGAAATTCCATACGTTATGCTCCGTCATCTGCTGACTGATTCACTTCAGTTTTTATTGGACCTTTTTAACAGTGTCTGAGGTGAGGGCTCTATTCCCAAGAGTTGGAAGCTGGGTGTTGTCCTCCCCATTCCGAAGCCTGATAAGGACCATTCCCAGGTTTCCAACTATCGCCAAAATGCTTTAACATCGTACGTGTGCAAGCTGTTCGAAAGATAGTCAATATCAGGCTTGTGTGGTTTCTAGAAAAGGGTTACTTTTCTCTTCTTCGTAGAGTGGCTTCCGTACATTCCGATGTACTTCGGACAACCTTTTCAGGCTCGTGGCATCGATCTGTGAAGCTTTTGCCTCTAAGCAACATCTTTTGGCTGTGTTCTTTGACCTTGAGAAGGCTTACGACACTGCCTGGCACCATGGCATCGTCCAACAACTTCATGCCTTTGGTTTACGTGGTCGCCTGCTGTGTTGCTTGAAGACTTCTTGACTGATTGTGTGTTTCGGGTCCGTGTGGGTTCTACCCTCTCTGCGCCACTGTCCCAGGAGGAAGGTGTCCCACAGGGGAGTGTCTTAAGTGTTCCCCTGTTTGCAATGGCCATCAGTGGTATCCTTGACACTGTGTCTGCTGGGGTATAGTGATCTCTTTATGTGGATGACTTAGCTATATGGTTTTCTGGCTCCCACATGTCTGCTATTGAGCGGCATATGCAGCTTGCCTTGGACAAGATTTCTGCCTGGGCCACTTCCAAGGGTTATTGGTTTTCTCCTTCTAAGACTGTGGCTATGCACTTTTGTAGGATGAGAGGGGTACACCTGGACCCTGATCTCCAGCTTTGTGGCAGGAGACTCCGTTGTGTGGCAGAGACGAAATTCTTGGGCCTGACGTTTGACCGCCGTTTGACTTGGGTTTCACACTTGGCAAATATTAACCCTTAAACCGCAGGGTTGTCAGAGGTGCATCGTGCCCATCCCATGGGGCAAATCCACGCTCCGACTGACTATTTAAAAAATATTTGCCAAAAATCAGTTATTAGTCCTAGAATATTATAATTGCATACACATATGGCACATACCTTCAGCTTTCTCCTGGGATGTTTTTTTTTTAGCACTCGTCTACTACCGTAGGACTTGTGGAGACTTCTGAAGTTGGGTAACTAAATTTCCAATTTACGCTTCCTGATTTCCCGTAGTATGAATACCACTGCCAGATGTTAACACTAGAAACACGATTCAATGATTTCCAAGTAGTTTGGAATCCATACTAAAAAAAAAACACTGAAATCAACGTAAAGTACGAGTGCGTACGAACCTCCCACTCGCGCTAATTCACCACTCGTATTGTCATTTCTTATTCATATACATACTCACAATTTATCATTTCTAGTGCTTTATTACACTTATATATATCTACTGTCCTTTACCACTTCCCACACGATGTTTTGTAGGGGTAGAGGTCACAGGGCCTTTCATAATGGGCGCAAAAGCAACGTGCCTCCAGCTTGAAGGATGGAAGTGAACTGAGATGTAGGTATCTGGGTAGCCAAGAGTTGAAAATGTCAGCTGCTAAAGTATATGCTAAAAAATAAGTCATAGGGAATCTAGACAATACATAATAAATTAGATAGTTCCAGGTGCATATGAATATCACTCAGGCATCTCCCTTCCTTCTTATATACATTTATATTACGAGAATAGCTCATACGACATATTTCACGGGAAAAAAAGCAGGGGAAATTAGTGAACGAGTGCAGGTTGGATGTTGCCAAGTGATAATTAGCCAATTTCAGGCATATGGCACTATCAGTTACCTTATTTTATATATATATCTTATTTTGTATAAGAATAGGGCATAGGGCACATTTCAATGGATGAAATCAGTGGAAAAATCCGGAGAAGATTTACGTAGCGCAGAGCGGCTGAGCAGACGACACGAGAGGGTAATGGAGGGGAGGTAGGGAGGGGAACTAGATTGGGGGAAAATGGCTAAATTGTCAACAATGGATGAGAGTACTTATGCCACTAGCAGCTCTGACTATTGTTGGACGTTGGCACTGCTGATAGGTGATACAAGTCACGATCTGAAAGCCCGGGCGAATTCAAAACAACAAAAAATCACATAAGTGATGCCCCGCGGTATGATCCATTGCGCCCGAGCGTCACGGAAGTGACGACCCGCGGTCAAGGGGTTAAAGAATCATGTATAAAGGCTCTCAGTCTATTGAGGGTTCTGTCCCACACCTCTTGGGGTGCTGATCAGAGGACACTCTTCCATTTGTTTCAGGCTTTTGTTACATCCAAGCTGTCATATGGCTGTGAGGTCTACTTCTCTGCCACAGAGTTCAGACTAAAAACTCTAGATGCTGTGTGTCATGCTGGTCTTCGCCTTACAACTGGGGCTTTTCGTTCATCTTCGATTCCCAGCTGCATCAGTCTGTTGGAGCGTGGTGCTGGCTCCGGTTTTGCCACCTTCCAGACTCACTTGTCTGTAACTGTGTGATGCAACAGTCTTGTTTTTTGTATTATCGTTGGCAATTTCGCATGCCTCGTCTGTTTCACTATAGGGTTCAGGATATCATGGAGGAGTTTGGTTTGTCAGCAGTACCTGTCAGTCCGGTTCGGATCCCGAGGGTTATGCCATGGATCTTGCCCAAGGTAACTTTCTTCAGGTCTTTGGCAGGCTCAAAGGATTCTGTTGCTCCTCATTGTCTTTTACAGTTATTTTTAGAACATTCTTGTAGTCATGATGGTTCTGTGCCTGTGTATACTGATGGCTCTAAATCCTCCTCTGGCGTTGGTTTTGGAGTGGTTTTTCCCAATTTTCGCCATGGAGGTAGTCTTCCTTTGGCTGTCTCAGTTTTTCCTACAGAGTTGTCAGTTATCGTTTTAGCCCTGAAGTTAGTGTTTGTTCACAATGACACTTATTTTACTATTTTTAGTGACTCTCAAGGGGCACTTTTGGCCCTGGACTCTTTTAACTCTTCCCATCCTATAGTCGTAGCCATTTTGGAGTGGCTGTTCCTCATTCGTCGTCGAGGGAAGAGAGTGGATTTCTGCTGGGTTCCTGCACATATTGGTGTGGTGGGCAATGAGAAAGCAGATATATTAGCTAAAGCTGCGGCTTCTCAACAGCCCCCAGCCAACTATCCGCTTCCTGCTTCTGATATTGCATCTTTCTTGCGGTTCAGAACTCATACGTGCTGGCAGAGACACTGGGATGGTGTCGCTCATAATAAACTAAAACAAATCTTTTAGAGAGTGGTTGTGCTAAGGGTTCTTCCCCCGCTTGCTGGTGGCTCTTGATAAACTTCGCATTGGTCACTCTCAGCCTACACATGGGTTCCTCATGAGTGGTGAGACAACCGTACTGTGATGATTGCCTTGTTACCCTTACTGTCCGTCACTTGCTGGTAGAGTGTCCAAGTTTGGGGGCCCTATGTCAGAGATTCCTCCATAGGTATAGAGGGACAGATGGTGCCTACTGTCCCTCCTCAATGCTTGGTGGAGCCTCTAGCAAAATTACTGATGTTTTTAGTTTTCTTCAGGAGGCGGGCCTCCTTCCACTTTTAAAAGTAATTGATATTTTGTTATCTATTTTATTCTTTTCAGTGTTTTATTTCTAATAACAGCTGTTAACTTTATTTTGAATATTCACTTTTTATTTTGTTGTCCGGCGGCATATGACCCTGGCAGTTGCGCCACCAGTTTTTAATACAATAATATCAAATCATATCTCTAGACCCTAGTCATCAAAATCTTTAGGACGACGCCAGCTGACATGATAGATTCTGTGAGGTAGTCACCAACGGTATTATCTACATAGCGCTACTCCTAACACTATTATGTATATACACTAATATATACACTGGCTTTGGTCTAGTTTGTAAGAAATCATTCAATCATTTGGAACAGCACTGTAATCTCTAGTTCTTTCATCAGTAACATTAATATCATCATCACAACCATCTCCCACCTACTCCTCAGCATCATCAGCGCCACAGGCAGAGGTACAGTACAGTACACGTCAAGGACCCTTGTAGCCCTTATTGCTAGTCGTGTTCCCAATTACCTGTGGCATTGAATATTCATAAGTTTCCTCTACAACTCCTCCTCCTCCTCCTCCTCCTCATCCTCCTTGTCTTCCCATTCCTTCCATTCCTTCCTCTTTCTCCTCCACCTCCTTCTCTTCTTCTCTTTCTCGTCTTCCTCTCCCTTCCTACTCCTCCTCATTATTATTATTATTATTATTATTATTATTATTATCTTCCTCCTCCTCCTCCTCTTTCATCTCTTTCATCTCCTCCTCCCCACCATCATTAAAATCATCATCAGCAGCACTATCGTAATCATCATCATCATCATCTTAGTTTTTAGCATTTTACAGGTGACCATTACGTTTAGTAATATCGTATTATATTGTATCGTTTATAAAAGCTCCAACATGCTTCCGTGCGTTGGAGGGAAGTATAATAATCAGACATCAATTTTAAACTACACCTCGATTCACTCATCATTCATTTTTTCGAAAGAATCAGCATCTCTTCTTTGCCAGTCTACTTCTGTAAATTTATATTATCCGTGGAAACTATACCACAGATTAACCGATTAAGACACCCAGAATTATAGTACATAGTAATAACAAAACACATCATTCAAACGGCTAATTACCAACATCACTTATCGGGCGTAGCAAAAAACGTAAGAGAGCCAACGGGATAAATCCGAATCATACACTGGCCATTGAATTAGGCAATCTGAGTTCTCTGCCCCACCGAGAAAATAACAGGGCAATGGGTGCGATCAACCTGAAACATAATTATATTTACCGTGATGTCTTCTGCAATTGTAAACCCTTCATTAAAGGCGACATCAGTTATTGTTATACCGTTGCTTTTCAGTGGTGATTATTTCTGTTGGAGAAATGTGTGTGTGTGTGTGTGTGTGTTTTTTTTTTTTTTTT
>JAGKTI010015677.1:0-20262 GCA_018397915.1 Birgus latro
GGGAATTAAGAATATTATCCATCCATCCATCCGACATCCAATCCTACGTTGCCCCATGAGGAGCGTAGGAGCCCAGGGCTAGGCAAATTGGTCCTGACATTTAAGATGAGAGTGACCAGCCTCACTCATCCCTGAGTGGTATAACATGAGCAATAAACCCCAGCCATCCCTTGGATATAAACCTTCACCGGCTCAATCCGACTGGCGCTCCATAATTACCCACTAAAACACCAGGCGCCATAATATTGTTATATGGTTACCACCCAGCCTAGTAAATGGCTTCCAGGTGTGCAGGAAGCTATTTGGCTTGTCACTCAGTGTAGTCACCCATAGGCAGAAGGAAGAGGAAAGAATGGAGGAAAGAAAGATGGAAGAGGGAGTGCAAAGTCACCCGTAGGCAGGAGGACAAGGAAAGAATGAGGTAAAGAAAGACAAGAGGAAGGAAGGAGGAGAGGAAAGGGCAGACACCCGAGAGCAGGATTACATCGAGTGAGTGGATGGTGAGTTCTCCCATAAAGAATATTAAACATTAAATAAACAGTATTAAAGGGTCTTGCCTGACTTCGACCAATGACAGTTCTTAAGTAGAAGGGGTGGGGGTGGAGGTTCCGAGGCTAGAAGCAAACTGGGGCCCCTCAGCATGAGGCGAGTGTGGTGGTGCCTCGTGCTGCTGCTGCCTCAGCCCTGCTTCTTCTTCAGTTCATTGACACCATAAGCAGCAGCTGTTCTTGTCTTTTTCTCTCCATTATCGATGCTACAAATAACATCAATTTTCTGGTCATATTTAAGTGGTGGCTTTTTTTTTTTTTTTATGTCTCTTTTGCGACGAAGTCTTAGGCCGATTGTAGTCTGGCATCATATCATGCTGGAAGGGCAAGTGAGAGAACAAAAAAAAGGACCAGGTAGTCCTCAGAAACCATGCTCATGTCCTTTCTCGCAGCAGGTGGTGCAGGAATGAACAATGGAGGGAAGTAGTGTGTGCACTTGCCACCAGGGAAGGGTTATGATTGGCCCCTCATTGCTTGTCATGCTTGCCTGTCAATGGCTGATGGCTGTGGTTTGCGGCACAGACACGCGCCAAGGATATATCAGTGGAAATGCATCAATTTGTTGCCAAAAGTCCACACTTTAAGAATATAACTGTGGTTTCTGCTACTTTCGGTTCTGAACGAGAATCATTTTGTGGATTAGAAAACCGTGGTTTACAAACACGCGTTTTATGCAGCTTGACTGTAGCTTAGTTGACTACATTTTTATTTTTGAAATTATGTTATCAGGTGAAGATTAGCAACTTTTGGGAGTTTGTGAATGCTCCTATTGCTTGTGTGTGGTTGATGGATCTGCCTGTCCAAGTAGACTGGGGTGACACTGTTTCTGCTGAAATAACAGTCAGTCCAGTTTGGTCAGTTTTATACTTTACAGTGTATATTGTTCATTTTGGTTGATGATAGGCCTTTGTGAATAAAGAATTTTTCACTATCCTTCCACATGTATCACTCTGTATAAATGGACTTTGACTGTATTTGACGAAATACAGTATATGGTTTCTCAAGCTGGATGATAAATCTACCTTAATGCTGAGTGCTTTAATGTCACTTATCTGTTTCAGATTGACTCTGATTATGTAGGACCACCACCACCCCTAGAAGTCACCATCTTCAATATAAATGATAATATTGACCGCCAGTTTCTTCACAATGAAATTGTAAGTAAAATTTTCAGAAGAATATTGTGCATTTGATGTTATACCTGCATTATTGAAGTAATTGGAGAAGATACTCCTTAATTGTTGAATTTCAGACATCCAGGATTATTAGAGATTGGAAGATGATATAAATCAGGGCTGGATCCAGATCTTTGGAAAAGAGGGGGAATTGATTCTCAGCAGAATTATAATTAATTCATTTAACTAATCAAAATAAAATGTACTTTGCTTGCTTCAATAATAGGACTACAGTAAAATAGGAAAATGCAAGTGCAAAAATGTGCAGTTAGATTTTTATTGAATATATTTTGGTAAAGAACATTGTTCTTTTGGTATATGTAATAATTGGCTTGCCAAAAATAGGGGGGGGGGTGTATGCCTCCCATCCCCCAAATCTGTGCCTGTACTTTACAGTATATGGTACTGTATAATTTCTGAACTGTAGAATGATTGGGGACCCACTGTGACGATCAATACACCCACCTCTTACAGACAAGTGTATTCTGCAGTGGTTATAGAAATAGGTGGCAGTATGTGAGAAATTTTTAATGGACAACATGTAAGGATATCCAAGTTGTAGATGATAGAATGGGTGTTTATTTGGGAGACAACCACCTAGAATAGTCTCTAAATGTAGCTGGCAGCAAGAGTGAATGCACACAGACTATCCACAAATGTAGTCATTTGCTTCATTTTTGTTTGTCACCATTCTTGGCTTCCTCTGGACCTGGCAGCTGTTCAGCACGGAAGAAGAGAGAGAAAGAGGAGAGAAAAGATGGATTGTTGTGGGGAGAGGGGAGTGGAAGAGAATGGAGGAAGGAGAGGGGGTGGAGAAGGGGGGAAGGAGATAGGGCAATGGAAGAGGGGAAAAGAGGGATTGAGAGAACAAAAACAATAAATTACGATGGTTGGGAAAGGGAAATTAGGGAGGGAGGAGAGGGATAGTACAGAAAAGGGGGAAAAGGAGAGGGGAGGAATGAAGGAAGGGAGGGGAGAGAAGAATTAGGATTTGGAGGGTGACAGAGTAGAGTGGGAAAATGGTGAGAGGCAAGAGGGAAATAATGTTGAAGAGAGGGTGATGTTTGTGAGAAAAGAGTGGAGGGAGTACAAAATAAAAGGAGAGAAAAATTAAAAGAGTAGAGGAAAAGACAGGAGTAGAGAGAAGAGAGAGAGAGAGAGAGAGAGGTGAATAGAGCAGGGAGAAAAAGAGATGAGAGTAGACTGGAGAGAGACTGACAGACAGAGGGGTAGTTGAGAACCAAAGGTGAGATAAAGGGAGATAAAATTAAAAGATACTGAAAAGTAAGGAAACAGTTGAAGAAGTAAATGGATGTAAAGAAGAAAGAAGAAATGAAAGGAAGGAAAGAATGAAGAAAAGTGCAGAGAGAATAGAACTGAATTAAGGTGAGATGGAAGAAAGAGATAGGAACAGAACGAAAGGGAGATCGACTGAGAAGACAGAAGGAAGAAACTTTCAAAAGGAATAATGAAAGGAAAAGAAATAATGGAAGTATAATGAAGAAATATAAGAAAGAAATTATGTCTATAACTGCTTCGTTTCTCTCTCTCTCTCTCTCTCTCTCTCTCTCTCAGGAAAGATGGAACTGGAGTGTATGGTACTGTGATGAGGGGCAGATTGAGATGGTGTGGGCACATGGAGAGGACGAAGGATGACAATTGGATGTGGAAATTAAGTGCAAATGTTTGGGGTGGGATTGTGAGAAGCAGACCAAAAAGGACCTGAGACATGGTCACAGAGTTTGACCTCAGGGATAAGGGACTGAATACAAGGGCTGCCAGAGATTGAGAAGTGTGGATAGCCATCATCAGGTGACCAAGGCTGACACATTCAAGCATTATTGGAGCCTTTATAAATATGATGATACCTGACTTTTTCTTGGTTATTTACCTGGTATTCATACAGTTTTTTGGTTGTGAAATACATAATCTATCTATCTGTTTCCAGACCCCATAATCCCACAGGGGGTGGCCACAAACACATCGGATCCATCTTACCTCTGCTTCCAATTCACACCCACCTCTCTCATATACCTCTCCACTCCATCCCTCCATCTCATCCTTGGCCTCCTCCTCCACCTCACTCATATACACTCTTCTCGTCAGTCTCTCACTCTTTCCACATGGCCAAACCACCTCATTGTGTTTCTCCTAATGCTTCATGTCACATCCACATCCACACCACAATGCTCCTTCACATCCTTATTTGTCAGTCTGTCTCTCAATGTGACTCCACAGGCTCCTCTCAAATAACTCATTTCCACTGCTCTCACTCTTGACTTCTGTCCTTCCAATAAGGCGTAAGCTTCACTTCCATACGTTAGAGTTGATATCACAATACTGTCATGTAACTTTTTCACTTCCTTGCTCACTTCTGTTTCTTATCACTGCTTTCAAGGAACCAGCAACCTTTCTTCCTTGTTTTACCCTTTCGAGCCCTTCACCCTCTAAACTTCCATCCTTATTCATCACACAACCCAGGTACTTAAACACACTCACATTTTCCATTTCCTCCTCATCCAGCCTCACTGTACATTCACTTACTTCACTTTTCTCGAAGACCATAACTTTACTCTTCCCTACATTTGCCTTTGGATTCCGTTTCTTACAAACTCTCCCAAACTCATCCACCAAGCCATATTTATTGTCACAACCATACAAGTTTAATTTACGTATTTTTAATATATATATATATATATATATATATATAAACATAACTAGAGACAGATAGTACCAACTCCATTCAGATGTATGTCATGCTTCCTCCTTGGTAATGTTGTAGCACCCAGTTGTACTAATGTGATGACATACTTCAGGTCAACAAGCACCAGTGTGGGTCTATACAACAGTTGGAAATCTTTACCCATGACCTATCTCGCAAGCACCTGGGTGTGGCCAGACTTGTATTTGAAGAACCAGAGTCAGCCCGCCACTGTGTCAGAAAGCTCAACAATGCCACACTTATGGGAAAGGTTCTACAGGTGTTTCTTGACCCATTTGGTAAGCATACTAATTTCTTGGTTGTTTGAACAGATTTTTGATGTGGAGAGAATATATGGAGACAGAAGATCGCAGAATAAATATCAGGAAGACAAGGGCTATGATATGTTGGAATGGCATTGGACTGATTACAGATTTTTGTAACTGTCAATTTGCTGTATTCAGGAAGGATGTGGGTAGTAAAAGTATTTTCTGTATTGGATGCAGTGAACTACATGACAGCTTGAGGCTGATGATAAATATACAGAGTACTAGATGTAGGGGTATAACTAGACCTCATGATGGTAGACCAAGAAGATCCTTAGTGATAGGAAATAAGTCTCTGGAGATGATGAACAATCTCTGCTGCCTTATCGATGTTTTCAGTCCAGGGGGTGATGCCAAGCAGTGGTGCAGAGCTGCCAAAGCTCACCGGAGTGCCACTTCGGCACCTCCAGTTTGGACAATTCTTCATGAGAAATATTTCTCATATTAACAAATATTCGTGAAAAATAAATTGGTCAGTACCAAAATGAGATTAACTTTGTAATTCATATTGGAATTATAATTATTCATTCCATGTATATTGTACACTTTAATTAGTAGACAGGTAAAAGTGTAATCGTGTACATAGTGTTCGTGTGTGTCTACACTAACACGTTCAGTTCCTGTATACCGTTGCCTCATCTCGCACTCACAGCGTAAGACGAAAAGTTACCAATTTCAGTGTTTGTTTGCCGCTAGATATTTAGTGATATTTAGCATTAGATAGATTTTTTTTTTTTTTTTCAATTTGGGTGCCTTAAGAGCAAAAGGGCTAAAACATATCGTATTTTTCTTAACCCGCCCAGTCCCGACCACTTTTTTACCCAACCCCGGCCCAGAACCCAACCGATTTCCAACTTGTCTTTTTTTGGCTCAAACATTCGCTTTTGGGGAGAAACATCGAAAATTCAGCAAGAAAGCGCTCACCTGAAGTGAAAAATATTCTAAACAGGTAAGAGATCCCTCACCTGACTACCGTTTTTTATTATGCCGTGCTCCATAAAATGCACTCCCTTTGCGAGGGAAACTTAACCAAAACCACACAGCCTTGTAGATGTTTATTTATTTGGTACAAATTTATATGTAGTACAAGATTATATTGCTTTTCACACAATAATATAGGCGATATAAGCGTTGTTCCCTTACCAAATACATCAACATGTTGCACCTAACTTGGCAATGTTACCTTCTCATTACTTCTGTTCATTACTAACTCTGGTGCCACATAATCTTTGTCCTCCACATCAGGAATCACTTTCGCCTTGAATTTCGTCGTCAGAGAGACCGTGGTGCTACGTGTCTTTATTGGCCAGGTCACTGCTAACAGGCGAGTTGCAAGAAAATCGTGCATCCCCCGAGTGGGGGGGTTGAACAGGGTCAGGCAGTGTTGCAGACTGGCTGGGGGTAGAGGAAGGTCTCCCACATATGCCTACCAAAAATCACCCACGAATCTTGAAAAATGTGCAAATGACGAACCTTGCAATTGACTGACTGACGATGCACGTCGGTGGGTCTCAGCTTGAAAAAAAAGTTGTGACGTGCATCATACGTTGGGGGGACTGGGCAGGTTTAAGTAGCACTTGTTAGCTTCAGTTCGCTAACATTTTTTATATGCAGTATTGTGATATTTTAAATTAAGCATTGATCTAATAATATGACTTAATATTTTATGCTGCATGTTAGCAGTCGCATTAGCGACCACATTGGTATATATATGTATATGACTTTGGAAACACATATTATTGTCACTGGTTTATGAGAGCTCTGGCACCTCTAAATCTGCCACTGCAACACTGATGCCAAGCAAAGTGTCCTTGTAAGGGTGTATAGTAGCTGGAAAAAATTCAGAGCATTGTTACCCATCCTTCTGTCTCAAGTTTTCTGTTTGTCCACAAACAGTAAAGTATGATACCAGCACCTCTGTTTTGAGTGTCATATTGTATGGCAGTGAAACATGAGATTTTCAAAATACAGTGAGACTGGAATGAATGACATGAGAAAGATATGATGGATAAGTGGAGTAAGCTGGATGACCCGATATCCTCAGAAGAGCTGAGAATTTGGCTTGGATTGGAAAGTACCAGGAAGGAAGTAAAAAGGAGGAGATTGACAGGATGAAGTTGTTAACCCTTTTGAATTCCTTTCATGTAACCAGCATTGAACCATGCCCGAGCACTGCATGACCCCCACGGGCTGGCCCAGACCTTGTGCCACACACCCCTCACTCAGCAGTGTGTGGAACATCAGAAAATGTTTCCATTCAACTTTCTCCCTTGCCCTTATTTATAACTGTATTGTTATGAAATTGCTACTTGGTATAAGTGAAGAAATGATCTTCCTAATGAATGAAAAAAAGAAAAGAGAAAATAAATTACCATATTTTATTGTTCACTCATTTATTCAATGCATCACAGGGGCATTTGCCTTCTCAGTGTAATAGGAAAAGTATATGGTAGGATACTTATTGACAAAGTTAGGGAAATTACAGAGGAATTAGGTGGAGAATAACAAGGAGGTTTTAGGAAGGGAAGAGGTTGTGTAGACCAGATATTCATTCTTAGATCCTTAGTGGAAAAGTTTCTAGAGAAGGGCAAGAAGTTGTATGCAGCCTTCATGGATCTGGAGAAAGCATATGACAGAGTAGATAGACAAGGATTGTGGAAGGTATTAAGAATATATGGAGTAGATGGGAAGTTGTTGAAGGCAGTGAAGAGTATGTATGAGGGTGCTAAGGCTGCAGTGCGTGTGGATGGCAAACTGAGTGAATCTTTCCATTTGAAGGTTGGATTGAAACAAGGATGTGTCATGTCTCCATGGTTGTTCAATCTGTATATGGATGGGGTTATAAAAGAGATACAAGGTCGGGCAGTGGATGTTGGAGCAGCCCTAGTGAGAGAGGGCAGTGTTTGGAAACTCCCTGTACTGTTGTTTGCAGATGATACTGTGTTGTTGAGTGAAGATGAAGGGGAGCTGCAAGGCTTGGTAGATGAGTTTGGGAGAGTGTGTAAGAAACGGAATCTAGAGGTGAATGTAGGGAAGAGTAAAGTGATGGTCTTCGAGAGAAGTGAAGCCAGTGAATGTACAGTGAGATTGGATGGGAAGGATATGGAAAATGTGAGTGAATTTAAGTATTTGGGCAGTGTGATGAATAAGGATGGAAGTCTGGAGGATGAAGTGCTTGAAAGGGTGCAGCAGGGAAGGAAGGTTGCTGGTTCGTTGAAAGCAGTGATAAGAAACAGGGAGGTGAGCATGGAAGTGAAAAAGTTGTTACTTGACAGTATTGTGATATCAACTCTAACATATGGAAGTGAAGCATGGACCCTGATGGAAGGACAGAAGTCAAGAGTGAGAGCAGTGGAAATGAGTTATATGAGAGGAGCATGTGGAGTCACATGGAGAGACAGACTGACAAATGAGGAAGTGAAGGAGCATTGTGGTGTGGATGTGGACATGATGGGAAGCGTTAGGAGAAACACATTAAGGTGGTTTGGGCATGTGGAGAGGATGGAGAGTGAAAGACTGACGAGGAGAGTGTATGTGAGTGAGGTGGAGGGGGCGAGAGGGAGGGGGAGGCCGAGAATGAGATGGAGGGATGGAGTGGAGAGGTATATGAGAGAGGGGGGTGTGAGTTGGGAGCGTGGTAGTGAAATGGCGGGGGACAGAGTGACATGGAGGTGATTTGTTTGTGGCCACCCCGTGTGGGATTGAGGCATCTGGCAATAGATAGATAGATAAGATTTCTCACAGATATATAAACATCTCATTAGTGCATGTTGAGAGAAAGTTGTAGAGCATTTTTTTGCAATGAATTTTGTAAAAATTAAAATGACAGGTCTAGCTCTGTTAGAAAGATTTTTATGGCTTACGAAACAGAAATATCTTATGGTCTTTGACCACACCCGGCTGCTCTAGTAGCAGCTGACTCAATATCGTAAATTGTTTCCTATCATGTCATTCCCATGCCCGTATTTGTAATTGTATTTTATTAAATTTCTACATGTTATAAATGAATAATGATCTTCCTAATGAAAGAAAAAAGAAAATAAATTACCATATTTTTTCGTTCACTTATTTATTCAGCACCAATTTTTTAGTGATACAGTACTGTATATTAACATTTCGTCAATGCTTGGTGAATCCACCACAACTTTCTCTCAACAGGTATTGACAAAATGTTTATATATCTGTGAGAAATCGGTGTTCAATAAATGAGTGAATGATAAAATATGGTAATTTATTTTCTCTTTTCTTTTTTTTCCTTCATTAGAAAGATAATTAATTCATTTACAACATGTAGCAGTTTGATAACAATAGTACTTACAAATAAGAGCAGAGGAGAAAGTTGAATGACAAAACTGAGAAACGTGGTGAAAAAAATACCGCAACCTACGTGGTTGGACGCACCCTGTGTTGAAAAAGTGCGAGTGGTTGGATTTCACTTGGATGCGACCTGCGTCGAGAAAGTGCGAGTTTGGATTTTTTTTTACCAAGCCCTTGTGTATGAGAGGGTTAAGTTGGATAAGGAGGTGTAGAAGCACAGAGGCATCAGTCTGTTGACTGGAAGACAGACAGAATATTGTATCCTAACCTTAGGTTTAGAGGCATTCCAGTGAGCTGGTGCAGAAAAAGAGCAAGGTTGAGAAGTTCTTTGAGATGAACCTGTCTGATCAAGGTACAGTACGTTTTTGTTTTCATTTTTGAAGGCTCCAACATGCTTGCATGTGTCGGCCTTGGTCACCTAATGGCGGCTCTCCACGCTGCTCGATCTCTGGCAGCCTCCCTATTCAGTCCCTTAACCCTTAAGTCACATTTAATGACCTCATCCCATGTCTTTCTCGGTCTACCCCTCCCAACCCCTCCCCCAATATTAACACTTCTCACCCTCTGTACCCAATTATCATCCCCCATCCTCTCCACATGTCCAAACCACCTCAGCCTACCTCTCCTCATCACAACACCAATACACTCCAGTCCCATCCTACCTCTCAACTCTTCTATCGTAAACCCAGCCCCCCCAGGCCTTGCACGCAGGGACACACTGCACATCCACCTAATCATTGTCATTTCTGTACGTTTAAACCTGCGAATATCTTCTTCCTTTACTGCCCAGGTCTCACTACCATACAGCATCACACGCCTAACACATGCTGCATACAAAGACCCCTTAGCACATAAGGAGAGTCCTCTCAATGTCAGGAGAGGCAACAGCTCCCTGAACTTCTTCCAACCACTTCTCACTCTAGCAACCGAGCTAACTCCAGCCCCACCTCCGGCACATAACATGTCTCCCAAATAACAAAACTCCTCCACACACTCAAGAGACTCACCTGCAAGTTCAACCCTCTCACGCCTAACAATCTCCACCTGCTCTCCCCGACACACCGCACACATGAAATCAGCATTATCTCGCAGTCTACCTCTAATACCACTACATCTCTTGTGCACCCACTTATCACAAACACTGCACAAGATGGAATTACTTCCCACACCCATGTGGCAAACTGCACATGGCCACTCTCCCTCTCCTCTGATTGTACCACCACCAACCCTAGATATCATCACTTTTGTTTTATCTGCATTTACCCTTAAGCCCTTGTACCCCATACCATCTCTCCACTTCTTAAATCTTTCCTCAGCCTCCCCTTCATTCTCAGCAATCAACACCAAATCATCAGCATACAACATCTCCCATGGGAGTCCCTCTCTGAAGTCACGTGGGAGGGCTTCAAGCACCATGATAAACAACAAGGGACTCAAAACTGACCCCTGATGCACACCAACATTCACGGGAAACTCATCACTCAAAGCTCCATTCACCCTTACCTGAGTGTGAGCACCCACGTACATGGCCATAACCACCCTAACCAGCCACTCTTCCAACCCTAGCTTTCTCATTGCCCACTTCACCACCTTTCTAGGGACTCTGTCAAAGGCCTTTTCCAAATCAACAAAAACAAAATACAGTTCCCTTTTCTTGCCAATATATTTTTCCTGAAGCTGTCGAACAATGAATATGGCATCAGTGGTCCCCCTGCCTGGCATAAACCCAAACTGCATCTCATTGATATTCACTCTTTCTCTAATAATACCTTCTAGAACTCTCTCCATTACTTTCATTATCTGATCTAAGAGCTTTATACCTTTGTAATTTCCCCTTTCCAGGGCATCACCCTTCCCTTTGTACACATTTACAATTACACTCTTCAGCCAATCATCTGGGACAACACTCTCATATATAATCATATTTATCAGGTCAGTGACTAACCTCACCCCAATATCTCCTGAGGCCTTCAACATTTCGGCAGTCAACCCAGACACACCTGCCGCCTTCCCCACCCGCATCCTGCCTATTGCCTCACTCACAGTAGCAGCGTCAATCAAAGGCCAAGGCCCAAACACTGGATCAGCTGGCTCCAAACCTTCCCTATCCCAATCAAACTCCTCATTCAACAACCGGCTATAATGCTCTCTCCATGCATCTTTAATATCCTCACTGTTTACCACTACCCTTCCTTCATCATTCTTCACACACTGCTCGCCTACAATGTCCCGATTATCTCTCTTCACCTGATTTGCCACCCTAAAAACCATATTTTTCCTTCCTTCATGATTTAGATTATCAAGTAAAAGTCTCTGTGACTCAGACTTCGCCCTGTATACCTCTCTTCTAGCCCTGCGCTTGGCAGCCAAGTACTCCTCCCTGTTACCACCCTTCTTCCATTCCCGGAAGAGCCTTCTCTTCTCCTTAACTGCGGCTTCTACACCCTCATCCCACCACCAAGTTACTTTATGTCTTGGTGGGCCTCTTGTCCAACCGCATACTGCATCGGTAACTCTCAAGAGGTTGTTCTTAAGCGCTCCATACTGTTCATTAACGTCTCTATCTTCGGCTTCCTGTTCAGCCACCACTATCCTCATCTCACTATAAAAAGGCATCCCTTACTGATTTGTTTCTCAGCTTCCATATTTTCCTCCTAGGTACATATGTCCTCCTTCTCATCATTCGTTCCTTAAGCACTATGTCACAAATCAACAGTTTGTGCTGCTGAACACACTCCTCGCTTCCTATAACTTTAACATCCCTCACTAATCTTCTATCAACCCTCCTGACCAGAAAATAATCTATCTGGCTACTATTTCCCCCGGACTCGTTCGTAATCAATCTACTCACTCTTTTTCTAAAATGTGTGTTGCACACAATCATGTCCATAGCCTCCCCAAACTCGAGTATTCTTTCCCCTTCCGCATTCCTCACACCATATGCACATCCTCCATGGACTCCTTCATAACCTTGAGCTGCTTCACCAACATGACCATTTAAATCCCCTCCCAGAACCACAACCTCATCACCCATACCACTTACTACACGTTTTAAATCATCCCAAAATCTATCCTTCTCTGCGTCATCCAATCCTACCTGCGGAGCATATGCTGATATAACTGAAACCATCACCCATCCGATCAAAATTTTCACTACTATTATCCTATCACTTACTCTCATGACATTCATAACATACTCCACCCATTTCTCCGCAACCAACACACCCACACCCCCATAAACGTCAGTTCCCCCCTGCCAAAACAACTTATAGTAGCAATCCTTCCCAGCAATCTTTCTGGCTGATCCACCCCTGTACCGGACTTCCTGCAGACAAGCCACATCCACCCACCTCCTACTAAATGCCTCAACAACTTCCCCTGCTCTTCCTCTCAAACTTCCCACATTCCACAAACCCACCCTAAACCCCCTGGGTGATTTGCTGTCCTCAGGCATGCTTTGGTTACATGGAAAACAAACATGAAACCACAGATGATGATGATTTTTGTGTAAAAAAAAAAAAGCCACTGAGTTTTCTTTAGTTTTTTTCATGGGGGGAGCTAACCAATACTTTCTTGGTACCTATGAGTATTATTACTGATTTTTATGACCAACTTTTTGCTGCTCTTTGTTTTTGCATACATTACTGTGGTTGTTGTACGGTGACAGGGGAGGAATGTAAGAAGCGAGTCAAGGAAGTCAGTTCCCAGTTGGAGGATGAGGCCAAGCGGGAAGAGGAAGCTAAAGAAGCAAAGAAGAGACCTCCACTCCCTGCTAAACCCCCACCCCCTCCAGACGAAGACAGTCAGTCCAACAGAGACAGAGAGCGACACAGCTCTGAAAAGCCAGAATTTGAGAGGAACAGGTTGGTAACCATCACTTCATACTGCTCTTGCTGTTATTTACTTATTTATACTATTCGTGGTAGGTGGTAGTGACCATCATCCACTCCCTTGATGTAGTGCTGCCTACTTCTTCCTTAGCCTTTATCATTCTTTTTCTGTGCCTTCCCTCCTCTCTTCCTATTTCTCCCATCTTTCCTGTCTCTTCTTATTGCTTTTCTTTCCTTTACAGGTGGCTTTACATTGAGTGACAAACCAAATGGTTTCCTGTAAGCCAAGAAACCATTTACAACGCTGGGTGGTGACCATGTAACCAAACCACACGTGCTCCCTATGTGTCAACAAGTGGGTTGTGGAGGGTTAGTGCCCCTCCCCGTAAAACAAATAACCCAAAGTCAAATGGCCACCCCTTATAGGATTATGGCGTCTGGCAATAGATAGATAGATAGAATTACTTTCTCAGAATGCTACTTTCTTTGAATGTGTTTGGTGTACTGTACTAAAATAATATCTGAAGTATTAAGTGGTAGGTGGGGGCACTCACCATCCACTCACTCAGTGTAGTGCTGCTTTGGGTGTCTGCCCTTTCCCCTCTTCCATCCTATCTCTTCTGTCTTTTTTTTCTTCTCTCTTTCCTCTTTCTTCTGCCTACAGGTGACTTTACACTCCCTCTTCTGGCTTTCTTTCCATTCTTTCCTCTTCCTTCTGCCCATGAGTAACTCTACACCAAATGACAAGCCAAATGGTTTCCTGTACACCATGTACACCAAGAAACCATTTACTATGTTGAGTGATAACCATATAACCAAATTGTGTTGCCTGGTAGTTTAGTGGGCAATTAAGGTGCTTCAGTCGGATTGAGCCTGTGTAGGTTTATATCCAGTGGATTGTTGGGGTTTATTGCTTGCATAATGCCACTCAGGGATGAGTTAGGCTGGTCACTTTCATCTTAAATGTCAGGACCAACTTGCCTAACCCTGGGTTCCTACGCTCCTCGTGGGGCGACATAGGATTGGATGATTGATGGATGGATGGATATCTTTTTAACCTGTACCCTCTGATTATGTTATAGTTGCAATCCAGTTGATTTTATGTAACTAAAGTGAGACTTTTTGATCATCCTAGACTTTTCGATAAGCCAACTCCGTTCCTTCTTTACCCCTGCACAGTTGTTGACTTTATATACTGGTTTTATCCGCCTCTGTGTAGAGTACAACTCTCGTCTGGGGAGGCTTCCTACATACAGCTTTTCTCAATAGGATGGAGTCAAAGGTTTTTCATCTCATTATCTCTCCTCCTCTTACTGGCTACCTGCAACCTCTGTCTCTTCACCACACTGTTGCATCTTTATCTCTTTTCTATCGCTTCTTCAACGGCCACTGCTCCTCTGAACTGTCTACTTGCATCCCTCCACCTCTACGACAGGTGCTTAGCACCTGTAGCAGCAAACTCTCATCCCTTTTCAGTCCAACTCTCTAATTCAAGAGTTAACCGTTACTCCCAGTCCATCATTTATGCAATAGGTCAACTCTGGAACTGTCTCCCTCTGTCTCTATTTCCTGCTAACTATGATCTCCAGTCTTTCAAATGCAGTATGTCTAGGCATCACGAAATGATCGGATCTTGAATTTGGCTTTCTATTGTTTTTTTTGTTTTTTCTTGAAAGGAACGGTTTGCATGCTCGTGGCCTTTGGTTCCTTCATCCTAGCATTAAAAAAAAAAAAATCTAGAACTTTTGACAGAGCTTCCAGTGATTATGTTTGATTAATCCTTCATAAATATTTACTGATTAGAAATCAGTTTTATAGTTAGTTGGTTATTGGCTACCTCTGGCCTTGGTATATTTTTTTGTAAGAATAATGAGTAACTGCACACTTAGTAACTAGCCACATGCTCATGACATTTTGGCAGGGAACTCAGTTACCAGTACAGAGAATCAGAATATAGGTTGAGACTCACATTGTTATGGGTCTTATTACACATTTTAACTGTTTCTTGTCAGTCTCCAGCAACTGTTTGAAAGTACAGTAATTAGCTGATTTAAGCAGTTGATTAAGCATACAACCTATAGGAAACCATCAACTGCATCATAATGGTCAAACCCAGTTATGGGGATTATGAGGAAGCATGGTGCTATATTGAATTAATGTGATTTATGGATATATCCATAGAAGTCTTTTCCCAAGGTATGAGGAAGCCAGAAAGCCCAGCTCCACTATTCACCAACAACCACCTCCACCTCCTGTCTCCACAAACTCCACGGTGTCCGCCACCTCATACTACCAGGACCATCGCCAAGCACAGTATGGCTACCAACAAAATTTTACCGGCTACGAACAGTACCATCATTACCAAGGATATCCATACCATGAATTTAGAGGAACGTAAGTAAACCTGTGGAACCTTCAGCTTGCTTTTATTTTGTATTTTAACATTAATCCTGTATTACAGTACACAGTAATGCATTGTTGGTTTATACTGGTATGAAGAAGATATTGATTTTAAAGTATAGCAGCCCATCAGTGTCATCAGTATAATTTGGATTTGCCAAAATAGATATACTGACTGCCTCTATGATAAACATATTCTACATCAACCTTGTCATATGGTACTACCATCACCATTAGTTTAATCCAGTGTCTTGTTTGGGGGAGTCTCTTTGTAACCATGAAATGGGAAAAGTTAACCCAAATACAGCCTTCCCTCCCCCTTCCTTTTACTGCCAAGGGAAATATGAGGCTGCTTGTAATATATGAATGGTACCAGCTGGTTGGGTTACCACCTTTGTATCGGACACTTTTCTCTCTTTGTTGTGACCAACACACAAGGAAAACTTGAGTAGTATTGTTTCTCAGTATCCCCAGGAACCTAATCTTACTCAATACTTTGTAGGTACCCAGCAGGTGTTGCAGCTGGACATCACTGGGGCACTGGCAACACCACCACCAGTGCTCCTCCTCCTCCTCCTCCTCCTCCCCCCCCTCCTCCACCTCAGGCATGGCCGACCCACCACCATACCACCAGTCAGCTGCCACCCCCACCTCAGGTACCACCTCCGGATCATCACACTTCCAACTCCCGGTACCATGTCCCTTTGGCCTACCAGCACAACACCCACACGGATAACTCGTACAACAACTCAATTAATAGCAGTGTTATTGCCACTAGGCCCAAGGAGGAGGAGTGCCCAGAACCCACAGACACCTCGGCCAACTGTAAGCCCAAAAATGAGTCAGAAGAAGATGAGGACAAGACCAACCTGGACCTGGATACAAGAATTGCCATGCTACTTCAGAACAAGGACAGTGGGATGGCCCCTCCCTTCCTTGCTTTGGGCCTGGGAAGTGATGAAGAGGAGGAAAAGAAAGACAGCATAAGCCAGGAGGATAAGAGTGTGAAGGACACTAAGGGGTCTGGCACACAAACAAGTTCAAGTAGTAGTAATAGTGTTTCACTCTCAGGAGACAGTGACTCCTCATCCTCAGACTTGTGCAGTGATAGTGAGGTTGGAGATGGGTCCAAAGATTCACAGAGTGGTGGGGAGGGAAAGTCAAAATGGGCAGTGTTAGACACTATACTAGAACCACTAACCACGCCTCCCTCACCTTATCTATCACGAGAAATGTATTTATATTGGCATGAAAAGGGAAATGAATTAAAAATGGAGGCACAAAGAAGGGAAAGAGAAGAAAATAGGGAACGTTTGAAAAAACTTAAGAAAAAAAAGGTGAAAAAGAAACATAAAGAGGAGAAAGTTAGTGATAAAGATGTAAAAGGTGAGACCAAAGTAGAACCACTGCAGGAAGAGGAGAGTCAAGTGAATGGTATTGATGATGACAGGATGAGTTTATCTAGTTTAAGTTCCACAGAGGACCCAATCCTTCACCAAGATGTTCCCATCCCTCCCTTACCTGGTGCTCCATACACAGCCCCACCCCCAGGCTATTCCCACTACACTGCCCCTCCCGGTTACCCCCAATCCTACCTACCCCCAGGCTACCCGCCTGCACCGGCCTCCCTCACTCAGGAGACAGCAGCCACATACTCGTGGCAGCCACCCCCCGGCTACCCTCCAAGCTTTGTGTCGGGGTATCCGAGCTACAACCCAGGCTATATTGCCCTCCCCGCCAACTTCCCCCAACTCACCCAGCCACCTCCAGGAACTGCCCTACCTGCCCAGGCGCCATATTATTTTGGTGCCAGCTACCCACCAGCTCAAGACCCGAGCGATACCACGCATAAGAGTGGAGAATACCACGACCCCACTATCAAGTGAGTTCCTCTTTTGTACCTACTGTAACAAGTAGTAAATAGTGTTAACTATTTTTATAGTAATTTATGTCAGGATCTGTTGGCTAACTGCTGAATCATCATGCAACAGAATAACCTCAGGTATTACTGGTATAATTTGTAAAAACATATAGAAGTGCTTTTTTGAGTATGAAAAGGATCCATCAATCAACATGGAAAATATGCAAGTGATAGGATAGGTTTGGTTAAGTTAGGATAAGTTTGGTTAGGTTAGTATGAAATAGATTTGGTTAGGTTAAGTTAGTATGAAATAGATTAAGTTAGGTTAGATTAAGATAAATGCATATCACTTTTTTTAAAAAGAGGGTACAGAGCCCTTGTTCATGGACTTGTGTGTACTTAATTCATCCAAGTAAGTTGATTCCATCATTTCTCTAACCTCATCAGCCTGTATACCAAAAATCTTTACACACTTTTTTGTCATATCCATCCACCATGTTCTTGGCTCACCATGCCTTCTCCTACCTTCAGGCTTGCCACCTTATATGCATCCATTTTCTCCATGTGACAATATTGTACCTTGTAAGCACATTTTCGTATACCCTACTATCAACAGACTTCTTGACTCCACCAACATTCCATAATAATCCCATTTCCGTTGCTCATAATCCTGGTTTTTCACATTCGTTCCATACAGTACCAAGTTTGAAATGTTTATTTCGTCACTAACATCTTCGGGGAATCCTCTTGCAGCCTCCATACTCAGACATCTGTTTAGTGTAAAGGTCTACATAACACCAGTTAGCCCTCCTTCCATGTGATAATCTAGGTTTTCTCTTTCTTTCCACATTTGCCACCAGTAACAGTAATTTCTGTGGTAGGTGGTGGTGACCATCATCCACTCACTTGATGTAGTGCTGCCTACTTCTTCCTTAGCCTTTCTGAGCCTGCCCTCCTCTCTTCCTATTTCTCCCATCTTTCCTGTCACTTCTTATTGCTTTTCTTTCCTTTACAGGTGGCTTTACATTGAGTGACAAGCCAAATGGTTTCCTGTAAACCGAGAAACCATTTACAACGCTGGGTGGTAACCATATAACCAAACCATACGTGCTCCCTACGTGTCAACAAGTGGGTTGGTGGAGGGTTAGTGCCCCTCCCTGTAAAACAAATAACTCAGAGTCAAATGGCCACCCCTTACGGGATTATGGCGTCTGGCAATAGATAGATAGATAGAACAGTAATTTCTGATTAATTTACTGATATGTCATTTAGTATTTTTACGCTCCTCACATCTTATAGATTGAAATGAAAGTATGCTTTTGTATAATTTTCTTGCTAACTTAGACTCCCCAAAAGAGATGAGTCATAATTTTTCTTGTACTAAAGGGTATGAATTGTTATGGTCCTGTACCTTATAGTGTTACCATGTATACTGTACAGACTTATCTCTTAGCCATGTACAGTACTTATATTTGGAGAACTGGATTTGCATTTTTAACAAATGTTCTTTTTAAAAAAATAAAAATAAAATGCTGCTGCCTTGTGTAATGTAAACACTAAAGATCTCTCATGTAATAGATATAAGTTTTTTTATATCCAGATCACATATCCTCTGTCATACGTTATATCTTGTGAACATTGCATTGTTAGGGAGTTTCAGTATGTATACTAACTTAATATATTTCCTTTCCAGTGCGGTCCTTGATACGGTCATTGAGGAATTGAAGAATATACTAAAGAAAGATTTTAACAAGAGAATGATTGAAGCTACAGCATTCAAAACATTTGAAGCTTGGTGGGATGAACAGGAGAGAAAGTTTAAGGTAATTACATTTTTTTAAATTATTATTATTACTCTACTTCTGATTGATATTATTGATCAGTGAGTATTTTTAATAATTATATAGTTTCATCTGGATAAAAATGATGATGACTTTACGTTAAGGTAATGATTTAGAGTATGTATTATCCTTATATTCTGATAGTTAAAGTTTACATTATGAACTACAAATGGAGTATGAACAGTGAGAGGCAAATATGTACACATTACCATCCTTTATACATGCCATTTGCTAATAGTCTGTTGATCCAGAGATGTGAGGCAGCTGCTTGACTTGCTCGCCAGTTCAGACCTCAAGATATAAGATGCATGCTAGCTGTGCAGTAACCAGACATTCACTTATCTGGTAACTCTGGGTGAGAGCTTGGTGAGATTATGGGAGGATGAGAGTTTGGGGATCTGATGTCTCCAGTCCCCATCTCCCATTCCCATGGCTACTTTTCTGCTAACACTTTCTCATATTTAGTGGTTCAAAGTGATGGATGACTGTATAACATAAAGCTTTAGTGTTCTGTTTTCACACCATTTCAAATCCTTACCTTTTTGCTGTTTTTGGTTGGTGCTTTTAGGTGTTATATTTAGGCTAATACTAGAAGGTATTAGTCAACTGAGAGATTTCCTTAGCAGCCAAATGCTTGAAAAACTATCATGAATAATCTTTGTTAGCTATTGGTGCACCTAGGCTGTAAAGTATATTTAGGATAACAGTATGATTTTATTCAGATCAGCAGAATCTAAGCAATCAGTTGGTTAGATTTTTTTTTTTTTTTTTTCCAGTAAGGACATAAACTGGTTGCCTGTTTCAGTGTTTTGAAATATGATAGCCTACCTTCAAGCACATACACCTTGCAAGAGGGTATAGTGTAGGTACTTTCTTTTTCAGCACCTGAAGAGCATACACAAGTGCACTCTATAATGAGCTGATACATTGTATTTTTTCCCATATCTCTTTATAGGCACAGGCAGCAGAGAGAGAAATTAATGCAGATTCATCACTGGGACCGCAAGCTCGAATAGAAAAAATAAATTCAATATCATCATTATTAGAGCCAAGGGAAGGCTTTGGATTAGACTCCTTGGGATCCTTAGGACTTGGTTTTAGAGCAGCCATGCCAAAAATGCCATCATTTAGGAAAATAGTAAGTATTTGAGCTTGAGAGTACTGAATAATAGTACAGTATTTCTTTCCTCGTGTGTGTGTGTGTGTGTGTGTTGTGTGTGTGTGTGTGTGTGTGTGTGTTACAGTAAAACTTAGTTATGCACA
>JAGKTI010015678.1:0-19109 GCA_018397915.1 Birgus latro
CATATGAGCCACCCTTTCTCCTCTCTCCATCATACCCAAGTCTCTCCGTTCTTTCTTGCAAGTGCTCCTCTCTCCCAATCTCTTTCCCTCCTACTCTTCCTTCCGGTACCACTTTCTCAGCATCCTCCTCTTCCTTTTTTCCACTCTCTGTCTGTCTGTCTGTCTCTCAGTGCTTTCCACCCTTCCTTTCCACTGCTGCTTTATCCTCCTCACCAACTCTCCTCGGAATCTCCCTCTTTCGTTGATGATACTTTCCTTGTCTTTCTTCATTTACCTTCATGTCTTTTATCAGCTGTTCTCTTTGCTTACATACTTTACTTTTACGGGAATTATTCAGTCCCCCTCTTGCTTTCTAACTTTCTCTTGCATCGCTGTCTTTCTTTCCTC
Source organism: Birgus latro (assembly GCA_018397915.1). Lineage (NCBI taxonomy): Eukaryota > Metazoa > Arthropoda > Malacostraca > Decapoda > Coenobitidae > Birgus > Birgus latro. The sequence goes on from JAGKTI010015678.1 coordinate 388, forward strand.
TTCAGAATTTCTCTCTTCTCCTCTTCATCCAGCTGCCTTTCTTATATCATTGCCTTGAGCTCCTTATCTTTTGTTACTTATCATTATAGAAGCCTTAGATTCTTCAAAAAAAAAAAATCAGTTCTCTCTCTCTCTCTCTCTCTCTCTCTCTCTCTCTTCTTTTCTCCCTATTTTTTCTTCCTTTTCTTTCATTTTTTTAAATTATTATATATTGTCATCCACTGTCACTTTTGCTCCAGCTTTTTCCATCACCCTCCTCTTGCGTCCTTCCTGAGGCAAAAGTCAATCAACCGTTCTCTCTTTTTGTCTCCATTTATCACCAGCAATTTCTTCTTTCTTTCCTCCTGACTGCCCTTCCTTCCTCCCAATTTCTCTCTCTCTCTCACTCTTCCTTATCCCCTTCCTCTCCCTCTCCCCCTCCCACCCCATCTCTTCACCACCACCCTTTCTCTTCCTCCCACTCTCTCTCTCATCTCCTTCCCCTGTCCCCCCAATAATTCATTTTGAGGCCCCTTCCTGACACTTTTTGTCGCTGTTATCTTGATACCCGGGAAATATGGCTCCACGCATCAGGGCCGCTTGGTGCTGTCGCCTTGGGAAAAGGAGAAAAGGAAAGAGGAAAAAGGAAAATACAAAGGGAATTGGAGAATGACGGGAATGTATTGAGAGCTTGAGGAGTATTGAAAAAAATATATAGTATATGGAAAAGACAAATAGATGTGGAGATTGTATTAACTTTAGGGGGGGAGTTATAGGAGAGTGGGAGACAAAGGACAAATATAATGCATGGTGGACTGGAGAATGACGGATATTTACCCGTCCCCGCCCCGGAAGGGTTCGGGGACGGGTATTGTTTTGACTCGGTTTGTCTGTTTGTTTATTTTTGTTTGTCCGTGTGTCCGTGTGTCTCTTGAAAACTTTACGAGAAAACTACTGGCGCAGTTTTGACCAAAATTATAGGGGTAATGGACTATAACATTCTGGTCATCTGATAAAATTTTGGGCTAAATTGGGCCAAGGCCCAGGTTGTTGGCCAAAAATGTTCTTAAAAAATCGGTTTTCGCCATAACTCCTTTCAAATTCGTCTTATCGAAATGAAACCAAAACCTAGAGGTGCATCTTTCAAATCTGCATCCTGTAACATGCCTCATTACACCGGGGGGTCATCTCCCAGTTAGTGGTAGGGGAGTCAGTGTCAGGTGGATAGGGCCTAAAATTTCAAATGGGCATACAATCGTCAATTTTCATCCAATATGCTCAAAATTTTGTATGTGATATCATTGACTAGATATCCTGTTGTCTTTATAGTCAGCACTATAATGACTGTCGGGAACGGCTTTGCTGTGCCTTGGCACCTCTTCTTTTTATTAACTGTTTATGGGAATAACGAAAGTGTTAGAGTCAGGAAGATGAAGATGAACTGAAAACTGACAGAAAATATATTGTTATTTGGGAGGGGTGGGGGATTTGGTGAAGGTAGGAATATAGAAAATAAGGGGAAAAAAAAGTAGGTACGAATGGCAGCCATAATGAAGGTGAACTGAAGACGAACGGAAAGCTACTGAGAGCAGGGCGAGAGTACAAAGTGAAACAGAGAATGGTGGAAGCATTTTAGAAGAAGGGGAAGGAAAACAGGAAACATAGCACGGAAAAACAGATACGTACTGAAGGAAACCAAGGGAAAAAAAGTGAATTCAAGACTGACTTTAAAATACGGAGAGTAGATGGGAATCAAACAATGGTAGGAGACTAAGGAAGACACAAGTGAAGTTGGAGATTGATGGAAATATACTAAGAGTTGAAGGGTAATTAGAGGACAGTATGGGCTTGAAAATGAAGGTAAATTAGGTAGATGCCAAATGAAACAGACGACTGAAAACTGGCTTCAAGTAACAAGGTCAGTTTCTTCCATCGCCTCCGAGAGTGAACGGCGGGAACAGGAAGGGAAAACAGGAAAGGGAAAGGAAAAGGCGGAAAGAGGAAGGGAAGAGGAGAAAGAAGATAAAAAAACAAAGTGATAGGGAGGAAAGTTATTATCGGTATGAAAAAGGCTGTTAGATTAATTGCGAGAAAGTATTTTAAGATTATACAGTAGAAAATCTGGTTAACATTTAAGGAAACAGGTGTATTACGTCTCCTAGCATCAAAGTGCTCAGTTTCGGGGAAAAGAGACAAGAAAAGAAGGAAAAAAGAAAATAAAATGGAGCTGGAGAATCATGTGAATGAAAGGAGGAGGGGAATGAAAAGAAAACAGGAGCCAAAGGTTGATGCAAAGTAGACCTAAGCATGATGGGAATATACTGAGACCAGGTGAGGTATGAAAAGGAAGAAGGAGATTTAAATTAAGAGGTAATGGGTAAATGATGAATGAAAACAAGGGATGAAATCTGACTCCACACATTCAGCTTTGTTTCGTCGCCTAGGAGAAGGGAAGAGAGGAAACAGGAAAAGGAAGAGTGAAAACAAGAGACAAAGCTGATGAGAAAAGGTAAAAGTTTTAGAACATTAGGTAAAAATAGCAAATGCTAAATGAAGCCTTAGGGAAAATTTTATTACGCTGCAAACATCTAGGCTGCTCAATTTTGTCTCCTCGGGAAAGGAAAACAGATAATAGAGGAAGGAAAAAATAAAAAACTAAGCCGGAGAGAGATGACCAGGAAACTGAATGGAATGGAAATCAAGCAGATGAAAATTAAAGAAAAGTAAGAAAGAGAAGGCATTAAAATGAAGGTTAATATAAAAGGAAGATAATGGATAAAATGTGTTCCGAGCATCACATTTTCAGTTCTGTCGCCTCGGAAAAGAAAAAAAAAAGAGGAAGGAGAAAGGCAAAGAAAGGGAAAAAAGGGGAAGAAGGAAGGCAACGAATGAAAAAATGAGGGTAAACCAAAGCTAGATAGAATTTTGTGGAAAGTAGAGAATGAAAAGAGAATTAAATTGCGGATGGCGAGTAGGTGAACGTTGGTGAAAGGAATGGAAATATCGTTAAAAATTAAGATTCCCAATTTCTCAAGGGAATGCAGGATGATATTGACAGAATTGGGACACTAACATCGCTCTGTGCCAGTTGATATGATGAATGATGAAAATACAAGAAAACAGGATCCCAAATTTGTGTTTAAGTAGTTTGACCTTTTACCCCATAGAACTCCTCGAAAGGACTTTAATAATCAAAAGAAACAATAAGGGTAGAGGCATTTACCCAGATTTTAAGCAAACTGGTAAAGAAATGATGGAATGGCACCAGACTGGAAAGTATTTTAAAGAAAGACATTGAGTTGAGGCGATATGATGTAATCAGTGTCTGTTGCTGCGAATTCACGACACTCGATTTTCAAAGAGCATGGATGGAAGAAGAGGAAGGGAGATAGGATTTTTGATGCTGACTGTACTTCATTCTACCACCTGAGGAGGCTACTGGAGTCTGCTTAGTCCATTCACAACGAGACGTCTCCCCACCTCTCATGACCGATGCAAATCTAGTACTTTAATACAGCTCACGGCAGACAATTCTATTCAGTTAAGTCATAGGAGCCTGAGGGAGTTAATGTTGTCACACTCAAATCTCTCAAAATCGAGGTAACTCTCGTATTAAATTCCACCTAACACCCGACGATTTTGTTGAGCTCTGTGTGAATCATGCCAGTCTGAAAGAGCCAAGGTGTTCAAGAGAGAGAGACAAGAGCAGATAAAGGTGGCTAGTGTCAGGCCAAGAGATGACAGTGGAAAGAACGCGACACTGTAGGAGACACTGGTACCTCACCGCCATCAGTGCCATCAAATATTAACCTTTCCAAATCCGCGGACGTAACCAATATTGATTCTTGCTGTTATGAAACGATTTAGCTCAGATTAGGTGTCCAGAGGTGAAAAGGGGTAGTGGGTTAGAGGAGGCTGTATCTATCCCCTCCACTCTGAAAGGTCTGGCATAGGGAGGGTATCTAGTACTGAAGAAGTGAGGGGTTAATGAAGACTATATCCAACCCTTCCAGCTCGAATAGTCACTCCTGAGCTGAGTAAAAACGTTTGGTGGTAACAATAATAACTACAAAGAGACATACTTTAATCTCTGGACTACATTGTGTTTAAATTGCACATTCTGAAGCACCTCCACCTCACAGCAAAGAGGTGAGGAATATGAAATGTAGCAATGAGTCAGGGCAGGGGAGACAGGAAACCATTGGCAGTCGGAGGTACAAAGTAATATTGCTAGAGAGAGACAAGAAAGGATGAGAATCTGTAATTGCAGCCGCCTTCTGCATATGATATAGCCAAGTATGATAATGATAAATGATAATGATTCATAATAATAATAATAATAATAATAAAATGCTATTGCTACTCCTCCTCCTCCTCCTCCTCCTACTACTACTCATACTACTACTATTTCTACTACTACTACTAATAATAAATATACACATAAAACCAAAACTACCAAAACTTGAGGATTGTGTTCATATTAAAGTGTGGGAAATGGAGGTGGAGTACGTACAAGCTTTAGCGGGGACCCTGGAGGCGATGCTGAGCTACTCCACATATCTAAGATCTTATCGCCTATTAAGACTGCCCTACTTGGAGCCGCCAACATACTGAGAAGAGTCCGCAAGAAAACCAGAAAAAGAACGTGAATGAAACAGAGACACTGAAGATGGGAAAAGATAAACTCAGGTTTTAATGGCAATAATAATAATACCACATAACGATAATAACAACAGCACAGCATAACAATCTGTATTATATTCACTGCCACACGCCACATAATCGAGAGGGTCCATTAGGTGTCGAGGTGCTCAGTGTAATATCCTGAATATAAATGAAGCCCCGATTGTTGCAGAGGGATAGGAGCACAAGTGAGGGAGAAACATTTGGTTCGGCAATATTCACAGGAGTATTGCCGTCAGGACCACCAGCCGATAATACTCACAATTATTATTACTCGGGGGATGATATGACGCCGGGTCCGATATTCACAAAATTTCTTAAGTCTGGGTATGGTTGACGTTTAGCTTAGTTTATTATTGCCGGTACTAAATTTTATTCAGCTCTTGAAATCCTCTCATTCTGAATATTTGGCAGCGTAAGACAATACTGCGGCTTTATATCCTTTCCTTATCATCTCTCTCTCTCTCTCTCTCTCTCTCTCTCTCTCTCGCGTTAATCTCTTGTTACAGCCCAGCATTCAGTATGGACAGTGACAATTTCAGGCTCTTAAAGTGGAAAGAATTTTGGAACCCACAAATTCTAGAGGTGGCGAAAACGACAATTTATTCACCACAATTCGGAGACGTGGCCATGTGTCTCGTTAGGGAGATTAATTGTTCAGCTTCTGGACCGTGTGGGAGAAAGGGAGAGCAAAAAAGGATGGAGGAATGGGCAGAGGGAAGGTAGAGACGATTAACTAGAGAGGGACAGACAGAAAATGAGGAGGGAAGTAAAGCGGGCTGAAGGAACGGACAGAGAAGGATGGTAGCTACAGAAGAGATGATTAGTTAATGAGGGAGAGACAAAAACGGGAAGGAAGGGAGAAATGAGGGATCAAAGAAGAGACGGAGGGGAAAAGAGGACCGTAGAAATGATTATCAAACAAGGGAGACAAAAAACAGGATGGGGAGAAATGAAGCGTTTGAAGAAGTGGAATAACTGAGAGTAACAGAAGGCAGATGAGATTAACAAGTGGGGAAAAGAAGAAATGAGGGTTGGGGAGGAGGAAAAACGTGCAAAGAAGGGAGGTAGAGGCGATCAGCGAATGTGGCAAAACAGAAAGAGGAAAAGATGGCTGCGTAGGAGAAATGGGCAGAGGGGGAAACAGACGAAAGAGTGAGGAAGGGAAGAAAACAGGGCTGGAGAAGGAGACATGAAATAAGTGGGAAGGTAGAGGGAAATGAAAGACGGTGAAAAAAGACTGGGTATGAGTGAAAACTGTATGGAAGTGTAGGGTTGGAAAAGGAGGTATGGGTGGAGAGGAAAGACAGATGGTTAGGAGAAAGGCGCGATGTACTGATAGTGAGATGGAACAAGATGAGAGGAAGAGAGGTAGACTTAGAGGAGGAACGCAAGTGGGGTAAAGTAAAGGCGATTGTCAAGTTACGGGTGATGTGCTGAGTGAAAAGGAATAAAGGGAGATGGAGGGGGGAGGGATGGATGAGCAACGGACGAAGAAGGAAGGTGAAGTCTTGTTAAGAGAAGGACGATGCGTAGGGAGTGAAGATGAGTAAGGAATGAACGGGTATGTGTTTGGCGGGGGAAAAGGGAATTGAAGGACGAAGATAGGAGAGAGGAGGACGGGGATTGAATGTTTGTAGATTATTTGGAAGATGAAAGGAGAAAGAAGGTCCAATTAACCCTATCTCTTCACTTCAGTCTTCTTAATCTTTTTCTCGTTACTGTTGGTGCTATTTTCTTTTTCCAGCTGAGGGTGACACTTTTCAAACTGGAGGGGTTAGATATATTCTCCATTATAAACCCGTAACTATGACGACGCCTTTCTTTTTCAGTGTTTATTATTGTCAGGCGAGTTATATCTAGCTTAGGGGAGAACCTTGCAATGAGGAAGGGACATTTTACCTCTTTCAATGCAAGAGGTCTTCACAGAGTTGATTAAAATTGCCTGGAGGAAATAAAAGTAAACAAAGCAAAAGATATAGTCGTAATGAAGGGACTAAAGAAGAATGAAATACTTTACCCCTTCACTGAAACGTCATAATTTTACTTTATTCAGCTCATGGAGGACTTCTCGTAATACAAGGGTTAAGAAGTCTTTATCTAACCTCTGCATTTCGAAAAGTCTCTCCACTGTTGTACTTAAACATAAAGTAGAGTGTAGAGAGTGCATCACCGGATCCCTACAAATGGTATAGGTGTCTAGTATCTGACTTTTGTCCTGTGACCTTAAAATTTGACAGTGACTTCAAAGTGAAATTCCATCATTCTTGTTTGATCCTACACCCATCCACTGAGTCTGGATCAAATCGAAGCAAATCTGGTTGAGTTGCCCTTGTCTCGTGGCTCTGACTTTAACTTAATGTTCTCAAAACCATATCTCTTCATCACTAGCTAACCCCCAGTCTTTCCACCAAGCTTGGCCCAAAATGAATCAGCACTGAGTTATATGGATGATTATTTGATCTTGCCCTGTGTCCTTGACATTTGAAAAATTGTTCTGAAAATAAACTTTTCTCTACCAAAAATCCTTCCACAAGGTTTGGTCTAAATCGAATTTTAAAACTGGTTAATTTCACCTTGGTATATGACCCTAACCTCAGATGTACTGCTGTATAAGGCCGTAAGTAAACTTCTTAACTCTTCCACCAGGTACTGTATAGTTAAAATCAGATTTAAAAAATGTTTATTTTGCTCACACGCAACCTGCCCTTGGACTGTGACTTTGACCACTGACTGAGTGTTCTTGAAAATCGATTCCCTTCCTCCTTCCCTTATCCTTAATACTTCCACTAAGCATGATCTACAACGAATAAAAAAAAAGTCGACCTCGCCATGTGAACTTGGATATTGACTTTTCCCTGTGATTTTGACCTTTAACTAGCTTTTCTCACGAGCGAATCTCTCGATCCAAGCGTTACCCTAAATTTTTCCATTAGGATTGGATTAAATGGATAAAACTTTTCCGGCTGGCTTTGATGTGAGTCATTGGTATAATCTACTGTTCTTAAAATGTAATAAGTGTGCCCTTTAGCTGAGCTTCAACCCTTTTACCAAGTACTCTGTGAAAGGAAGGGTTGTGAGAGGAAGGGTACGGACAAATGAAAGGGAAATTTCAAGAGGGACATTAGCGAGGTAATGAGATTTAAGGAAGCTGAGAAGGTGGTATGAGAGGCGGAGGGGAGTCGGGTATGTCGGGTCGTAAAGTTAGGAATAAAAAGAGTCGGAACAGAGAGAAGTTATATGAGTCGTATTTGTATCGTTCACACACAAGACACAGGCAGATCAAATTGTAACCATTCCCTGTGATCTTGACCTTTGCCTAACTATTCTGAAAATCGAATCCAACTGTATTTTGTCTTACCATCAGACCTTGCACCAAGTTTGGTCTAAATCGGATGAAAACTTTAAGCTAACGTTGATAGGTGAAACTTTGACCTAGTTCTTCCTGTTATCAAAAAAAAAAATGTTAACCCCTTGGCTGCCTTCCAAGCATTACACCAAATTTAATTAGAATCTGGTCAAATCGTTTCGGGTAATTTGTTCATAGACAGACAGAAACACACATACATACACATACATACACACACATACACACACATACATACATGCATGCATATAATAACATACATACATACACACATAAATACATACATACACATACACAGACAGACAGGCAGATACAAACAGACAGATAGACAGACAGACAAACACACACACACACATACACACACACACACACACACACACACACACACACCGAGCAAAACATTAACACAACATTTGCGAGCGCGGGTGCAATAAGGCCATTAGGGTACAGAAAAAGTTAAGTATACTGTTTGGGTGACACTGTGGCCAAGCAGGAGGTCAGGAGAATAGTGAAGTCAGAGGCCCTAGTGATGGAGTATCCTAACCAATTCAAATGATAAGCAAATCTCTATAACAATGAACTTACGACACAAATTATTTTGTTTTTAGTGTCTCGTCACATAATATTAACTCTGTTTTGCTTGTAAAGTGTTTGGTAGCAGCAGAAGTGAAGATAAACGTCTACAAAATTTGTCTGATGAGCGACTTAAACCTAGGAGGGTTTATAATTATAGCCCCAGGTCACCGTACACCCAGCCATACACAAACAAGCTTAGTTACCGTAGTTCAGTACATATAGAAGGAAATCATCAGCACACTCCCCTTGGTGGTACTGCAGGATCAAAAACCTCCAGTCACTTTTTCCGTTTCCAGTCCCTGTGCATTGGCAGGGTACCCACTCCGTCTAGGGCGACCAAGTCCACTAGTACACCAGGTACCACGTAGAAAACAATTACAGTAAATCCAGTCAACCACTACCACTTTCATTTACACCATAATTTTGACATATGTACAAAGCCATGTTATATTTGCGTGAATAATACAAATTTTCCCTTTCGAAAAGAAGCCGGACGCCCCAGGATGAAACCCATCACTAGCTGGAAATGACTGCCCATACTTTATACGCTGATAATGGCACAATAAATATAACAGATTCATATTTCTCATTATTTGGAGACGTAATGTATCGCCGTGGACCTGTGCTAAATCCAAATATTGACGCCACCTCTTCATATCCTACCTCGCCTCACTGGCGTTCACATTCATCCAGCCTTCCACTTCACACATTAACACCAGCTACAAGCACTACAAGAAATCTCAAGAAAAAGGGAAGTAGTAAGCCTGACCAGCTCATTACAAGTTACACATACAGCTTCAGGACTGCTGAAGTGTACCTTATCCCTCACAGCATGTTTATCTGCAAGTGGCACCTCCACAGACCAGCGCATAACACGTCCTTGAAAGCCTTATTGCAATACAGTATTTTAGGGTGTAAGTGGCACATTAATACGGACGGCTGAAGGCCACTGGGCCCGCAGTAGTGTAAACCAGAGTAGACAAAACAACAGTATCACCAACAAGGGTCAATAAATTTTAAGGACGGTCCCGCCTGGGCACAATGACATTTAACAGAAGTAGTAAATTTGCCGTGTTAATTAGCCAGCATTGACCATCATGGCATAGGGAAACTAGTGTATAATTAGCAGGAATAATTCTTCAGACTGGGAGCGCGTGACTGGTGAAAAATTACTAAAGATAGACGAATCCCACCGGCGGCCAAGGGGGGTTATTCTCCCTACTTCAACTTGTATGCTTATGTCAGAATCGGAGCTTGTCCTCTTTCCTGACACGCACGCTTCATGGCTTAGGTTTTACACTCCCACCACACATATATCATAGAGACAACCCAAAATTTTTCATTAACATCAATTATACTGTATATATTTACCTTACGTAGTCCCTGGTGAGAGGAGATGGCAGAACACTCCATCGACTCTGAAAACAAAATCATCACTAGTTGTATATTATTCCAGCTTAAACGAAACGCCTTATTATAATGTTATAACTAATATTCCTAAAAATATCCTTCATTTTCACTAGTCTGAATACATGGGGAGGGAAAACTTTAGTATAAGGCATGTTAGAGGAAGGTGATCAGGTCATAAAAGGAGGTGTCTTTGGTGGGCTGTGAAAGGGAAGAGAAATGAATTGGGAAATGAAGGGTAATGAAACGTAAAAGAAGTGCATCGTGAGAGGAAGGGTTGTGAGAGGAAGGATATGGGCAACGTGAGAGGGAAACTTCAAGAGGGACATAAGCGAGGTTATGAGAATTAGGGAAGCTGAGAAGGTGGCGTGAGAGGCGGAGGGGAGTCGGGTACGCTGGGTCGTAAAAGTAAGGAATATGAAAGAGTCGGAACAGAGAAAGGTTATATAAGTCGTCCAAGTTATTAATCAAATTACTGGACCGACAGTGAGAGCAACTGACCCATGTTCACTGTATTAGCACTTTTTTTTCTTACATTAAATCGCTTGCTAAATAAAGAACCACCTTTTCTCTCTGTCAGTCAAAAAATTACAATGTACAACCATCGGGGAATACAATAAGTTAATTATGGCTTATACGTTATGTAAAAATTGAAATGTCACGCAAGAAAACTAAACTAGTGAAATAAGAATCAAACATTTTCAAATATAAAAATAGTCATTCAGGTCCTAAGCACTGTGATAATTCTGGCAGAAGATGAGGTGGGACACAATATAAATGCGAGCATAAATACTGATTCATTTCATTGCGTTAGTTAACCTGCAAGGTCTGGATATGTCTCTTTTACATATTCCTGACATCTCGTGACACTTTTATTCAGTTCAGAAGAGACTTTATAAACAGGAATTATATATAGCCTCTGTCAATCCCATCAATACGAGAGGCCTTTAATAAGACCAATTAAATCGTTTGGCAGCAAGAAAAATAAACTCAAAGGTATCACCCGGACTCAAAGGACTAATAACACAGCAAACAATGACTTTCAAGGACCAGTAATATGGTCTCCGGATCACAATTATCATCTCAGAATATTATGTAAGATTTTATAACTTCTAGGCGAAGTACTGAACGAGTGAAGCCATTGCCTGCATGTACACGGGAGGTTTTTCACCCCTTCTGTACGACGACTTCTTGATAACATCCAAGCGATTTTGTTCCGTTCAAGAGAGATTTATCACAGTGAAGGGGTCAGAGGAGGTGGTCTGTAACTTCTTCTTCCAAATACCGAATAAAACAGTACGGTGATAACAAGAGTTAAATACAAGGACGTCTTTAGGTGAAGTGGAGAGGAAGACTGAGAGTGAGGGATTGGAGACTGGGAAGGGAGAGAGGAAATAAAAATCAGAGACACAAAACTTGAAAGAAAAATCGTACAACTACAAAATTACCACATGCGAGGGTTCCAGGGTTTTTAGGTTTAATGCGTTTTGTATGGTGAGGTGAGGGATTTTTTTTTTTTGTGGTGTGAAAAGCTGCCATGGGGTGTTGTGTGATGTGGTATGTTTTGGTTTCACTAAAGTCGTTTCGCTCTACAGGAGTAAAGGAACTCTTTTCCGAAAGTCGATAGTGAGAAAAACATGGGCAGGACAGCACCTGAAGACGGCCCTGTATAAAAAATGAAAAAAATAAAAATCAGAACAACGCAGGAGAGAGGCAAGCAGAACCGGAGAGAGGCAAGCAGAACCGGAGAGAGAGGCAACCTGAAAGAAAAACAAATGAAAAGAGGACAGAGAGTGGGGCAAAAACAAACAAAAAAGTGTTGGCTGGAGGCGTGGAGTCGGGGTACGTGAAACTCAATATAGAGGGAATGTCAGTTTTGTGAGGACCCGGGAGGAGAAGTGACGGTGGAGTCTGCAAAGGAGTGAACCGCACTGGGAATGGTGGGGGACCTGATTGGAATTTGCAGAGGAGTGAACCAAACGGGGACCTTACAGGGATCTGAATGGGACCTGAATGGGGACCTGATAGGGACGTACTCTTAACTTAAATGGGACCTGACGGGGACCTAATGGGACGTGATGGGGACCTGACGAGAACCTGATTGGGACTTATTGGGGACAGATTGGGACTTGACGGGGACCTGATGTTTAGGTTATACATGACTCGTCCAGTTCCAAAACCTCTAAGTTAAATATAATTATCTGAAGAATAAAGTATAATGAAGTGTTCGTTGTTAAGTGTCTCAGTAACCAGGCAAATGACCTCTTAATGAACCTGGTTTCGAGAGATGGGTTGTTAAGTCAACAGAACAATCCATTATCCCTATGGCCACCATCTTGAAACATGAAATCCATTTAAGAAGCCGGTGGTGAACTTTATATCGAAGGGGGAAAAAATCAGTCTATAAAATTATTCAGTACTGCGATTCGATAACTTCTTGCAATACAGAATAAAAAACTCCAAGGAGAACCTGGCCTCGAGAGATGGGAAATTTAGTCTACACAGTTGTTCAGTGATCCATCTGGCCTCTCACAACATGGTGTCCTAAAGTCAGTAATGATCTTCGTCTCGACGGGTTGAAAATTTAGTCTACCACAAATATATTCGTTTCACCACCTAGCGTCTCAAAGGACAGAAAATTAAATCTACCAAAAACATATTCAGTATACCACCAGGCGTTTTGAACGGTAGAAAGTTTAATCTATTAACAATATAATCGTTATACAACCAGAAATTTCAAATGGTAGAATATTTAGTCTACAAAAATATATACAATATTCCTTTTACCAACTGGCATTTCGAAAGGTAGAAAACTTAGCCTACCAAAAATATTTTCACTATACTACCTAGCGCTCTGAAGCGTAAAAAAATTGTCCATCAAAGTATTTTCATCCTGCGAGGGTCTAGAATGTGAAATCTAAGAAATGGTGGTTGGCTGACTCGCTCTCCTGATGACCGATTTCTCATTGGCTTGGGAGACTTCGTTGTGTCTTTACCTGAGCGATTTATCTTCTATCTGGCAGCTTACGTTTGCATGTGTGCTATGCAAATCTGCTGAATATCGACGCAGTTTGTATCACTAATATGCAAACGGAGAGTACAAAGATTAGATGTGCATTATATCTTTCCTTCCTTCTTGCCTTGTCCTCAACCCGTTCACCAAGTTCTGTCTAAACTGGATCAGCAGTGCTCACGTCGAGCTTGCCTTGTGACTTGCACCTTTGATCAACTGTTCTAAAACACGAAAATTCAATACCCAAACTGACTCTCAACTCCTTCACCAAGTTTGGTTAAAACGGGATCAGATCTGCTCGAGAACTGTAACACATAACAAATTCGTCCTTCATTTACATATATCTTCTCTCTAAAATTACTTACTCAGTTATGTAAACACTCAGTGACAGAGAAAGGTGTTAAGATGCTTGTCGCCATCTAAAATTTTTGGCTGAATGCTGTGAAAAGAGACTAATAAACAGATTATAAAAAAAACGGCAGCCGAGAAGATCGACGAACCATTGAAAGGCGTGAGTGAATGTGTGTGTGTGTGTGTGTGTGTGTGTGTGAGAGAGAGAGAGAGAGAGAGAGAGAGAGAGAGAGAGAGAGAGAGAGAGAGAGGAAAATCATTCTCTGCAATACAGGACAGGATTACCACCAGTCCACCCTTGAAGCAGCGCAACATCCGACAGCAGAGTGAAGGGAGATGATGAGGGAAACCAAAGGAACGAACTGGAAAAGGAAAACGATAATAAAGAGCAGCTGAGAAAATCGATGAATCAGGGAAAGAAGGAAAACGGTGAACCAGGGAGAGAAGGAAAATGATCAACCAGGAGGAGAAGAAAGCCAATTACTTAAAGACAGAAAAATATCGATGAAGCAAGAAGAGAGGAAATCGGTGGACGAAGAAGTGACGAAATCGATGAACCAAGGAGAGAGGAATATCGATGAACTAGGACAAGGACATCAATGAACCAGAGGGAAGGAAGTCCATGAACCAGGGAGAAATGAAAGGGGACAAATCACGCTGAGTTACATTTCAGGATAAGATTACTCCCAGCACACTCCTGAAGCAATGCGACAGCCGGCAGGGGAGCGAAGGAAGATGATGAAAGAAGCCAAAAGCAGGAAGAGAGAAAGGAAAAACCACGATATTCGAAGCACCACACATGACCGAGAAGATGAGGAAGGGTTTGGATTGAGTCTTGGAAACACAAGTAGAGGATGAAGCCAAGAAATCCGTTTTACAATATGAAACTCGTTATTCTTATCATAAATCTTGCAATGCCTAATAGAGAAGCAATTTTCCAGTGTCTTTGTCAAACTCTTAGCTCGATGACGTTTTATCCGAGTTTATTCTTCCCGCCGCCAAAAGATTTTATTAAACTTAAGGGTGAGTCCCCTGGTAGTAATAAGATTAATGGAATTTCTAATCCCTCTATTTTGAACATTTTACCCAAAGCAGAATTAAACTGATCTGAGACAACAAGAATGAAATAAAAATGGTGTCCTGGGGCTGAAAAAATGATTTAAGAAAAAAAAAAGAGACATGCAAGCGGATGGAAACAGGAAAATAGTTCGCAAAACATAAGTAAAAGTTCTTTATTATATCTATAAATCCCGCGATGCCTGATTAATATATTCCCTGCGTCTTTGTAAATGAATAGAATTATATTTGCGAGCTCGCAGTTACTTTTGTTTTATGTCACTTTCACGCAGGTTGTTGGGTGCAGTTTGTCCCCTTTGTTCCTTTTCATCCATATACACATTTACAACCTTGATGTAATAATACTTGATGCGAGCTGAATTGTCTGGGAATATTGGGTATCAGGAAAAAAAATGCTCGTTTACCTTAATGAACCTCGTGTAGTCGATAGGCATAAAACCCCCTCTCCCTCCTCCTCCTCCTCATCTTCCTCCTCCTCCTCCTTCATCTTCTCTGCCTCTCCTTCAGCACAACAACACTGTTACTGGAAAACTGGCGTGGCTTTTCCCAATAAGTCCCCACCAAAGGCAGAAGCGTGGGACCTCACTACAACAAACATAAGCAGACGTTGCCGCCACAAGACAAATGCTCGCGTGGCCTAAAATAAATAAATTAAAAAAAAAAACATGGCGCGTATTCTCGTAGGCCTAGGAGATCCTGTAGCCCCTTTTCCATAGCGATTTATTTTATCTATTTCACTTTCACATTCTTTTCCCTGTCTTTTATACCTCCTTTATATTCTTAACGATTCATTTTAATCTGATACCCTTCTGTCCTTTATATCTCGTTAATATCGACATAAGTGGCATAATATCGACATATCAGATTTGGAAGTAAACTGGTCTGGGAAGGATATGATAGAAATCCCTCAAAACCCGTGGGAGTAGGAACACATAAGTTATCTGTGGCGAACACATGTTGGGTGACGGTGGAGACTCTGGGGAGGTAAGGACAGTGGTCGCCCCAAGAATGTCTGGGAAAAGGAGTATGTAGCGAGGTGGGAAAGTCTGAGTGTGAAAAACAGAACGGGACGTGGAAAAGACGACTGAGGGAGTGCGAGAAAAAGATAGGGGATGAGAAAAAGAAGGGAATGAATGAGTGTGAGAAACAAGAAAGAGACGTGGACTATGAAGGAATGTAAGAAAAAAAATGGACAGGGAGACAATGAACGAGTGTGAATAATTACAGAATAGACAAAGGAACAGACTGAGGGAGTGTGAGAAAAGGAGAGAGCCTTGGAATATGAAGGGGTATGGAAAAATGGAAAAAGAAATGAAAGGGAGACAATGAACGAGCGTACAAAATTAGAAGTCAAGCGTGATAAAGAAGACAGTACATAACAGACAATCCGGAAGACAGCTAGGCGTAAAGATAGGATTAATCCCTATGATACGATGATGTGCTTTTATCTTTCTTCCTGCTGTATCTAGTCAACTTTATTCAGCACGGAAAACATCTGATCTAAAGGGATAAGATGTACCGTAGCTCTTGTTTACCCCCTCACTACAAGAGGCCTCCCCTGAGCTCAATAAAATCTTCTGGAGTTAACAAGAATAAATCAAAAGAGATTTAATCAGATTCAAGAGTTAAACTTTGAGATCTCACACTTAGGAGATATGTGGTTCACCTGCTGTGTTCCCTGCTTCATGTCTAGGCATTAAAATCTACACCACGATGACTTTATTTTTTTTTTCAATCAAACTACTGAAGAGACTGGTGAAGGCTATTCTGACCCCTCCAGTCGAAAAATCTTACCAGAGCAAAATAGCCGTCAGGAGAGAGTGCGAATAAAGAAGGAAAGACGTCCTCGTTGAAAAGCGATTACCTCGTCCGCCACTCCACCCTGCCTCTTCTCTTCCCCTAACTCCTCTGCCATTCCACCCTCCCCTCTGTCCTATTATCAGTACTTCACCCTGCGTCATCCCTTTCCTCTTACTTACCCAGCCTGACTCGTTTCCTGACCTGTATTCGAGTCAGGTAAGGAGGCTCCCTAGCATCTCTTCCCTAGCGAATTATTCTTGGATATGGCTCATTTTTATCCTTTTGTACGTTACTTATAGCATCGTTAGAGGGTTTATATGACACAGAATAGTAAAGTAAAGGGTAATAAGGAAAATAAACATTTCAAGAAAAGGTGTTAGGAAGCTTCCTTTCATGACGAGAATACTGGCCCTTGTCTTCATTCAGCTGTCTTGCCGCCATACCTCATACCTTGCCCTTACCTGTCTATCTGGTCACCCTACATAATGTCTTGCCCTCATTCATTTCTGGCTCTACCTCGTTTGGCCCCACCCTTAATCACCTCACTCACCTGTCCCTTCACATCATATCTTGTAGTCCCTTCACATGATCCATCCTTACTCACTTGTCTCGTTGCCTCATATTTTGCTTTCATGTACCTGTTGTCCATTCTCACCTGATCCTACTCCATTTCACTTTACTCACATGAACATTCATCTCATATCTTGCTTTCCCTCACCTGCCGATCAACCTCACCTAACCCCAGCCCTTCACTTACCTGTCTCCCTGCTTCACCTGACCCTTTCTTTACTTAAATGTCCCTTCACCTCACGTCTTGCCCTCTCTTCACCTCATGTCTTGTCCTCACTCACCTTACCTAACCACAGTTTAACTCATCCAACTCACCTGTCCCTCACTTCATGTCTTGCCCTCACTCACCTTACCTAACCACACCTTTACTCATCCAACTCACCCGTCCCTCACTTCATGTCTTGCCCCCAACTCGCTAAACCCCTTGGGCACCACCGAGCCAGCAGCAGGAAGGTAAGTATTGGTTATGAGGCAGGAGGCGTGGAGGAGCCCAGAAGGCATCCCTGAGAGTATTGGTGGAGGTGTGGCACGCTGGGTGTTACTGGTAGTGGAGGCGGTACTGGTGGAGGGGGGAGGCAAATTGGAAAGAGGTGAAGTATGTGGGAGAGAGGTGACTCAGGACTGGAGGAGAAATAGAGATGGAAGTCAAAAGCATGGAAGTGGAGATGTGAAATGGGAGGGTGTGGAGAAGAGTAGGAATTAAACTTGTGGGAGTGGAGGTGAAATGAGAGGAGTGGAGGTGAAACGTGTGGGAGTGGAGGTGAAATGTGAGGAGTGGAGGTGGAATGTGTGAGAGTGGAGGTGAAATGGGAGGAGTGGAGGTGAAATAGGAGAAGTGGAGGTGAAATGGGAGACATTGGAGGTGAAATGGGAGGGAGTGGAGGTAAAATGGAAGGGAGTGGAGGTGAAATATGTAGGAGAGGAGGTGAAATTTGTGGGAGTGGAGGTTAAATGTGTAGGAGGGGAGGTGATATCGGAGGGAGTGGAGGTGAAATGGGAGGAGTGGAGGTGCAGTGGGAGGGAGTGGAGGTGAAATGTGAGGGAGAGGAGGTGGAACTTGTGGAAGTGGATGTGAAATGTGTAGAAGGGGAGGTGAAATGGGAGGGAGTGGAGGTGAAATGGGAGGAGTGGAGGTGAAATGTGTAGGAGGGGAGGTGATGTGTGCGAGTGAATTGACTGAGTAGAGGTATAATGTATATGGAAGGAGGTATAATGTGCATGGAAGAGGTGAAGTAGATTCAGTAAATAGATGTGATATGGAGGTGGATGTAACATAGAAAGTGGAAGGGTTACTGGTGGCAAGGGTGAGGTTCAGGTGAAAGAAGAGTTGGAAGGAAGGTGAGTTTTTGGGTAAGTAAAGGAAAGGGAAGAAGGATGACGATGGATCAACTGAATAGAAGAGAGATGAAGAACCGATGGAGGAAAATACGATTAACGTATAGCCTGTCCACTTCAACTTGATCTAAAATTGCCACCTCTCCATGCTGAATATTGAGATGTAACGAGAAATTAACACTGAAATACGGTACTAGTCACGAAAAAGTGCTTTGGGAAGGATGCACAGCGGCAACTTTGTCTTTTTCTTCCATTGAACTAAGGGAAATTAATTGAAAAATGGCAAAAATCTCCATCGGGCCAAGGTGGATGAAGGATACGCAGAGACTAGAGAAGAGAAATCAAATACGGATCATTAGAGAGAAAACAAAAAGGTAAAGCTTGAAAGGGGACACCTGTGTGATAACGTAAATGACAAATACCTTTATTCTAGACTGCATAGGTGGCTTCGAAACACATCTTCTTTAGTGATTTATTTTGCATATTAAAACTTTTTGATCTCTCTCTCTCTCTCTCTCTCTCTCTCTCTCTCTCTCTCTTCTTTTCTCCCTATTTTTTCTTCCT
>JAGKTI010015679.1:7223-20261 GCA_018397915.1 Birgus latro
CCCCTTTTTCCCTGTCATCGCCAGGTAGTGGAGGTCTACTGGTGATGTTCCAGTCTACGCCCCTTTTGTCATCTTGGGTGAGACTGTCTCCTCCCCACGTGTTTGCCGTGCGTGGCGTCCCGTGTATTCCCTGCGCCCCTCTATCTGGGAGTTGAGTTCACCATGGGGCAGGGTGTAGTTCTCTGTGGTGGACAATACGCTCCTTTGGTAGCGGGGTTGGGGTAAGACGGGCGGTCCAGTGTGGCCCCGCTGGGCAAATCGGCTGGCCCTGTGTTGACCCAGTCAACCTCGGCTAGGGTCAAGTGGGCACTGTTTGGTGGGCACCGTATTGGTCCGCGGCTGCCACTTCACACCAAACAGTGTCCGCGTATACCTCTTCCGTTATCCCTGAGGCTGTTGGGTGAGTTTGACCCAACATCAGCCTCCCCTAGTTGGGCTCCGTGGTGGGTGGGGGGTGGGGGGTGGGGTGGTGAAAACTACCAATTACATTTTTATGAGTACTACTACCACTACTACTGGCTCGATTACGGTGACGACCCAGGACTCGCTTTTGACCGTGGCCTCGACTTCTTCCCCTCCTCCTAAAAGTTCAGTTACAATGAACACGCCATCCGCCATACCTACTGTGTCTTCCACTCCTCCAGCTTCTGTTCTGTCTACCTCAATTAGCCCCTCTACTATTATCACACTTCATCCTTACCTTCCTCCCTCACTTCCTGTCTCTGTTACTTCTATGTCCTCTACCTCTCTCTCCAGACCTCGTCCTTCTTCATATGTGCCAGCCCCTTCCCTCACTTCCTCTCTGTTCGATACAGACATGGTCAAAATTTTTTAATATCCTTGATGCATCTGATGACCTCTCACTCCACCTCTCTCTACTTCGACAGGTAGGCAGGGATGTCACCTTTCGGCTCGTCCGAATGGTTCCCGCCTCCTTGTCGTTCACAATGCCGCCCAAGCCGAGAAGGTGGCATTACTAGTCAACAGCTCAGGTCAACCCATCTCTGTGTCCCCAGATATTCAACTTAATTCATCCACTGGCACTGTCCGTTTACCATCATCAATGTCCTGAATTCAGCCAGAGGTCTTTCGCAGAATGCTCCACAGACATAGAGCTAATCCTCTCAGAACAGCATCACCCAATCCGTTCAGTACATTGTTATACAATTCCTCCTCGCGGACGCCGACAAGAACCAGCCAATATTGTTAAAATAGTCTTTGCTTCTCGTGACTTACCCTTCACAGTTATTATTGGGGGCACTGTCCTCCAAGTACGCCAGTATATTCCGCCTCCTCGCCAATGCACATCTTGTTGGCGCTTTGGCCACCCCGCCAAATACTGCCGCTCATCTGCAGTCTGTGCCAACTGTGCACTGGCCAACCATGCCTCTTCAGACTGTGTTACCACCATCCGGTGCTGCCCTAACTGTCGTGGTAGCCATTCTGCCACCCACCGACAATGTCCCGTCTACCTTTTTGAATCGGAAGTATCTACTATCCGTTGGAAAACCGGCCTCTCCCTTAGTGAGGCTCGTCGCAGAGCTCGCAACCTCGGTCACCATCCTAACGTTACCTACGCACGTGTAGCCCGTCCTTCTGCCATAGCAACTTCCAGTCTCAGTACTAATACTGCTTCCCCTTCTGCACCTGTCTCTGTATCTACTGCCCCCTCTTCCTCTCCTCTCTCCTCTCGTCTTCCCACCTCTCACTCTGTCTCTACACCTGTGACTTCAGTCTCTCCTTCTCTTCCTCCCAGTACTCTTGTTTCTACCTCTTCCTCCTCTCAGCTGCACCTCCCCTCTACCTCAGACCTCCCCGTACAGACCCCTCTTGTTCCTATCTCTAATTCTTTCTCTGTTTTAGATTCCTCTACCTCTGGGTAAAGGTCATCCGTAAGTTCAGTGCCAAAAGGTGACTGGTGGATTTTTTTATCATGCAATCCTATAGAGGGATGTAGGCTGGTCATTTATCCATAAATGTACTGTACGCTACTAGACTATGGTATCCTAACCTCAGACTCCTTCACCTGGAAAGGGGTAACATGGAACTGGCTGTTACCAGTATAGTTTACATTGATGGGGTTCACAGCAGGTTAGAATCAAGGACATGACTTTAGTATTGGATGACTGCGTGCCTCTCATTGTCCTCCTCATCCTCTCATTCACCTCTGTATCTTCCTCTTATGCTACCCTTCCTCCACCTCGTCCCAATCTCATCTCGTTCCCATCTATACTCGTATGAACCTCGCTTTGCAACCCTTCTTCCCACTCCTCTGCTTCCTTCTACTCTCTTGCCTCTCATCCTCATCCATGTCTTTCTCTCATTCCCTTCTGTATCTTCCTCTCTGCTGCCCTTTCTCCTACTCTCCTTTCTATTCTCTTATCTTCCTTGTCCCTGTCATCCTCTCATTCCCCTCCATATTTGCCTTTTTGCTGCCTTTCCTTGACTCTCATGCCTTGCTTCATAGGCTCAGTCTTCCTCTCATGCCCCATTCCTCCTCCTCCTCATTCACTTATACTCTTCCTGCCTTTTTATCATGCTGCCATTCCTCACCTTCTCCTCATCATCATCCCTGTCTTCCTCTCATTCCCCTCTACATCTTCCTCTTTTTGCTGCCCTCCATCCTACCCACTTCAAAACACGTCTCCTAAGGCGAGAGTAAACCGCCTGATGCAAGCAAGAATAAATTGCAAAATACGTTCTCTGATACAAGGAGCCAGGGCTGAGATCGGATCGCGTTGTATAAAGTAATGGTTTCATTGCTGATAACAAACAAGTTCCCAGCACCTCTTTCTAGTGATATATGTGGAATACTGTGCATAATTTAACATTGCATCGTATGTAATGCATGCCGTTTTAGTTATTATCAGTCCTTCCATCAGTAACATATAATGAGTGTTTGTGATGGAAAGTTCGGAATAAATTGCAAGGAAAGAGATATTGAGATATATAAAAAGCCTCCCCTCATATACCCCAACGCCCTACAATCCTAAAAGGTGAAAACGTGAGGTGACTTCATCCTCTCCTGGCGCTGTCCGACATAAAAATGACCATTTCATCGTTATATTACGTATGAGAACTTTCTTTTCGGTGCAGAATAATGTTCAATACATTTCTAGGGAAATTTCTGGTCTTATATTTCCCTAAGATCGTAGGATTAATAAGAAAAAAGCGAAAAACTTATTTGTGGTCAGTGTTACCAGACAGTATGCTGGCGTCACATCAGCCTGAAAGGCAACTAAATGAGTCAGGCTATCGAAATGTGGCGTGTCTTATAACGTCATGTGGGGGCACGGTGGCTTAGAGGTAGAGCATCAAGCTTGGGACCGGGGGGTCGCGAGTTCGAGCCGTGCCCGGGACTGCCGTGCCGGGAGGGGTAGCGCTCTCCTGCTACCTAGCGGGGCTATATGATCTCATTGTAAGGTCTAGCTTGGGGGATTCTTTAATCCTTTTATGACGTCATGTGGTCTGGGTGGCGGCAACATATTCACCTCTCCAGACATCATCGTATATGAGTCTTCTCGCTAAGACAGAAATAAACTCTAAATATCTGTTGACATTATGATCTGGGAACGGTCTGGGGTTCCCCAGGGCTGTGAGGGCTCTAGCACCGTAACCACAGTGATTCAAGGAACATGATTAGTTACTAGTTTTAATCCAATATATTACATTAGTTAACAGGAAACTGGAAAGCTCTAATTGTTCTCTTCATCTTCGGGCTCCAGTGGAGTGATATGATTCTTCTTTAGCTTGGCAGAACTGCAATAGGCACATTTTTGTCATATAATGTATCATGACTTTATTGATAATCTGCATATAATGTAAACAGCGCAGCTAATAATTTCACACCTTTCTGTACCAAAGTAAAATTCAAGGAAGACAAAATGGCATAAGTATCGTCACTATTATTTCGGCCACCGAGGAGAGAGGATGAGGGACGTTCCTACTGTTACCTGGAAAACTAATGGTTTCCATGGCAACGAAGACTCATCCACACGTTAAAACACTTGAATGTTGTGGACTGTATTGTCCTTAGGAAAGTGGAATATATGAAGTAAATACGAGCATGTTAGAATATAACCCGGTATTGTTAGGTTGAATGGTATAAGAACAGGTGAATTTATATGGTAGTGATGGATTACTGGGCTGGTGACAGTGGCAAACGGGTATGGTAGTGGTGAGGTGGACGGATTCAAGGGGTGACTTCACCACATTCAAAACTGCATAATTCACTCACATGATGAGCCATACCTGGCCTGCACTGACAAATGAACTGTCATACTTGGCCCTTCCTGACACCTGACGTGTCCTACTTGGCCTGGCCTGACATATGACGTGACCCACCTTGCCTGCCCTGACACATGACGTTTCCTACCCGGCCTGCCCTGACATATGACCAATCTTTTCTTGCCCTGATACATGACCTGTCCTACCTTGCCTGCCCTGACACGAGACCTGTTCCACCTCGACTGCCCTGAGACATGACCTGTCCTCCCTGGCCTGTCCTCAAACATGACCTGTCCTACCTGGTGTGCCCTGACAAATGACTAGCCTACCTTGCCTGTCTTGACATATAACCTGTCCTACCTGGTGTGCCCAGACACATGACCTCTCTTACCTGGCCTGCCCTGACACTTGACCTGTCGAATCTTGCCTGCCCTGACACATGACCTGCCCTACCTTGCCTGCCCTGACACAAGTAAATGTCCTACCTGGCCTGCACTGACACATGACCTATACTACTTGCCTGCCCTTACACATGACCTGTCCTAATTCGCTTCCCTGAGACATAACCCATCCTACCTCTACTGCCCTCACATATGACCTGTCGTACCTTGCCTGCCCTAACACATGACCTCTCCTGACACATGATCTGTCTCACCTTACCTGCCCTGAAACATGACCTGTCCTACCTGGCCTACCCCGAAACATGACTTGGCGTTCCTGACCTACTCGGACACCTCGACTGCCCTGACACATGATCTGTCCTACCTTGACTGCCCTGAGACATGACTTGTCCTACCTCGACTGCCCTGATGTAAGTCTTGTCGTTCCTCACCTACTCGGACAAATGACATGTCCTATCTGGCCTGACCTGACTCATGAAATAGCTTACCAAGCCTTCCTTGTCATATTACCTGGCCTATACCCAGGCTGAACTGACACATATGTCCAAACTAACATATACAGTACTATCACATGACGTGCACTACCTGATATGCCCTGTCATATGAATTGTCCTGCCTGATCTACCCTGACACATAGCTTGTCTATCCTGTCCCGGCCTGGTATATACGCTGTCCCGACTTGACACATGGCCTGTCAGGGCCGGGCAAATAAATTGTCCTGCCTTAACACATGGCCTGTCTTTGCCTGACATAAGTTTTCCTGCCTTGATACATGGCCTGTCTGATTACAAGACTCGTAATATGTCACGTTAGGACTGATAATGTGTTAGAGTCTTGTCCTTTCCTTTGCGAAATTTCTCCTGTAATGTCTTGTCATCTGTTCTGTCATGTCTTCCTATGCGCATCTTGAATCCCGTGACGTCTTTTATTTGGGCTTATTCTTGCAGTCTCCAGACGATTATATTTAGCGCACGGGCCATCTCTTGTGCTGAAGGGGTGAACGAAGACTGTATCTCACCTCCCCACTTCGAGACATGTCTCCAAAGGCGAGAGTAAACCTCCTGATGCAAGCAAGAATAAAGTGCAAAATACGTTCTCTGATACGAGGGGCCAAGGCTGAGATCGGATCGCGTTGTACATAGTAATGGCTTCAATGCTGATGACAATGGAGTTCCCAGCACATCCTCCTAGTAATTTTTGTGCCATATTATGCATAAACATTGCATCGTACGTAATACATGCCGTATTAATTATTATAACTTTCTCAATCAGTAACATATAATGCGTGTTTGTGATGGAAAGTTCGGGAAAAAATTGCAAGGGAAAAGATGTTGCAATATGTAAGAAAAACTCTCGCAATATACCCCAGCTCGCTACAATCCTGGACGGTGAAAGCGAGAGGTACCTTCATCCTCTCCTGCCGCTGTCCAACATAAAAATGAACATTTGCTCGTTATGTTACGTTTGAGAACTTTCTTTTTGGTGCAGAATAATCTTAAATACATTTCTAGAGAAATTTCTGGTCTTATATTTCACAAAGATCGTAAGAGTAGTAAAAATAAAGCGAAAAACTTATTTGGGGTCAGTATTACCAGACAGTATGCTGGTGTCACATCAGCCTTTTGAAAGGCAACGAAATGAGTCAGGCTATTGAAGTGTGGCGTGTATTATGACGTCATGTGGTCTGGGTGACGGCAACATATTCACCTCTCCAGACATCTTTGTATATATTATGAGTCCTCCCCCGAAAACAGAAATAAACTCTAAATATCTGTTAACATTTATGATCTGGGAACGGTCTGGGGTTCGCCAGGGCTGTGAGGGCTCTAGGTTTGCCAGAACTATTTCATTTGACACGCCTAATCTGTTCTTTGTGTGCATTTGTCGTCTATATTAAGTACACTACGAAACAACTTAAAACTCTGCAGCTTTCTTAAACGCAATTTATACAATTATTGTACATACTGGGTGAACGTCGCTAAAATAACATTATTATATAAATCACATCCGTTTGTGCTTTTGTGGTTTTGTTAAGACGGTCAGCTTTGCTTAGTGAAGAAGAGAAACATCGCGTATGATTTTTCGTCTTAGAGATGCTAAAAGCTCTGCTTTAATTCTTTTCCTGATACCTGTCCTGTGTTGTCGTACCCAAACACTTGTCCTGTCATTGAATAACATTGTCCTGTGGTGTCCTTTTCTCCCTTCCCATTTTTAATACTGCAACTCGACCGTCTTATCAATCGTATTGCCATGCAGTTCGAATCAAAGACGGTTCAAACTAGTCAGTGGTTGGCATAATTGGATTAAAGAAATATTTTAAGCAACACTGGTTAAATTCATATTAATAAAGACAATAACTTTATGCAGAAACCGATGTAATATTTCGTGGGAAAGTAATTTAGGCTCTACCAATACTTTCCCCCCTTTAAGAATATATTTCTTGTCAAGAATGAATCAGCTTGACCCAAACCTGAAGCCTTCACAATACATGCGCCCAACACAGTTCCCAGATCACAGTGTATGGTGGGTTGACGATGTATATGACAAGAGTAGCGGCCACCGTAACCCCAATGATTCAAGAAACATGATTAATTACTAGTTTTAATCCAATATATTACATTAGTTAACAGGAAACTGGAAAGCTCTAATTGTTCTCTTCATCTTTGGGCTCCAGTAGAGTGATATGATTCTTCTTTAACTTGGCAGAACTGCAATGGGCACATTTTTGTCTTATATAATGTATCATGGGTTTACTGGTGATCTGCATGAAATCTAAATAGCGCAGCTAACAATTTCACTCATGTGTGTACCAAAGTAAAAGTCCAGGAAGACAAAATGGCATAAATTTGGTCATTTTTATGTCGGCCACCGAGGAGACAGGATGAGAGGGACGTTGCTACTGCTGCCTGGAAAACCAAAGATTTCCATGGCAACGAAGACTCAACCACACGTTAAAACACTTGAATGTTGTGGACTGTATTGACCTTAGGAAAGTGGAATATACGAAGTAAATACGAGCATGTTAGAATATAACCCTGTATTGTTAGGTAGAATGGTATAAGAAAAGGTGAATTTATATGGTCGTGATGGATTACTGGGCTTGTGACAGTGGCAGACGGGTATGGTAGTGATGAGGTGGACAGATTCAAGAGCTGACTTCACCACACTCAAACTGCATGATTCACTCACATGACCAGCCATACCTGGCCCGTCCTGACACCTGACGTGTCCTACTTGGCCCGTCCTGACACCTGACGTGTCCTACTTGGCCTGGCCTGACACATGACGTGACCCAACTTGCCTGCCCTGACACATGACGTTTCCTACCCGGCCTGCCCTGCATATGACCTTTCTTTTCCTGCCCTGATACATGACCTGTCCTACCTTGCCTGCCCTGACACGAGACCTGTTCAACCTCGACTGCCCTGAGACATGACCTGTCCTACCTGGCCTGTCCTCACACATGACCTGTCCTACCTGGTGTGCCCTGACACATGACTAGTCCTACCTTGCCTGTCTTGACATGTAACCTGTCCTACCTGGCCTGCCCTGACACATGACCTATCCTACCTGGCCTGCCCTGACACATGACCTGTCGTATCTTGCCTGCCCTGACACATGACCTGCCCTACCTTCCCAGTTCTGACATGTAACCTGTCCCACCTTGCCTGCCCTGACACAAGTATATGTCCTACCTGGCCTGCACTGACACATGACCTATACTACTTGCCTGCCCTTACACATGACCTGTCCTAATTCGCTTCCCTGAGACATAACCCATCCTACCTCTACTGCCCTCACATATGGCCGGTCGTACCTTGCCTGCCCTAACACATGACCTCTCCTGACACATGATCTGTCTCATCTTACCTGCCCTGACACATGACCAGTCCTACCTGGCCTGCCCTGAAACAAGTCTTGGCATTCCTGACCTACTCGGACACCTCGACTGCCCTGACACATGATCTGTCCTACCTTGATTGCCCTGATACATGTCTTGTCGTTCCTCACCTACTCGGACACATGACATGTCCAGATTATCTGGCCTGACCTGACACATGAAATTGCCTACCAAGCCTTCCTTGTCATATTACCTGGCCTACCCAGGCTGAGCTGACACATATTATGTCCAAACTTACCTATACTATCACATGACCTGCACTACCTGATATACCCTGTCACATGAATTGTCTTGCCTGGCCTACCCTGACACATGGCTTGTCTTTCGTGCCCGGGCTGGCATATAAGCTGTCCCGACTTGACACATGGCCTGTCAGGGCCTGGCAAATAAGTTGTCCTGCCTTAACACATGGCCTGTCTTGGCCTGACATAAGTTTTCCTGCCTTGATACATGGCCTGTCTGATTACAAGACTCGTAATATGTCACGATAGGACTGGTAATGTGTGAGAGTCTTGTCCTTTCCTTTGCGAAATTTCTCCTGTCATGTCTTGTCATCTGTCCTGCCATGTCTTCCTATGCGCATCTTGAATCCCGTGATGTCTTTTATTTGTTTTTTTCTTGCTGTCTCCAGACGATTATATATAGCGCACGGGCCATCTCTTGTGCTGAAGGGGTGAACGAAGACTGTATCTCACCTCCCCACTTCAAGACATGTCTCCAAAGGCGAGAGTAAACCGCCTGATGCAAGCAAGAATAAAGTGCAAAATACGTTCTCTGATACAAGGGGTCAAGGCTGAGATCGGATTGCGTTGTACATAGTAATGGCTTCAATGCTGATGACAAAAGAATTCCCAGCACCTCCTCCTAGTAAGTTATGTGCCATATTATGCATAAACATTGCATCGTACGTAATACATGCCGTATTAATTATTATCACTTTCTCCATCAGTACCATATAATGCGTGTTTGTGATGGAAAGTTCGGGAAAAATTGCAAAGGAAAAGGTGTTGCGATATGTAAGAAAAACTCTCGGAATATACCCCAGCGCGCTACAATCCTGGACGGTGAAAGCGAGAGGTACCTTCATCCTCTCCTGGCGCTGTCCAACATAAAAATGACCATTTGCTCGTTATGTTACGTTTGAGAACTTTCTTTTCGGTGCAGAATAATGTTAAATACATTTCTAGAGAAATTTCTGGTCTTATATTTCACAAAGATTGGGCCTTGCAATTGCATGACGTACGATGTACGTCGCTGCGTCTGTCCGCGGAAAAAAGTAGTGACATACACTGTATGTTGATGGGACTCGGCGGGTTAAGATGAGAGTGACCAGCCTGACTCATCTCTGTGTGGGGTTACGTGAGCAATAAACCCCAACCATCCCGTGGATATAAACCTACACAGGCTCAATCCAATTGGAGCACCTTAATTACGCACCAAACCACCAGGCACCATAATTTGGTTATATGGTTACCATCCAGCATAGGCTATTAAATGGTTCCCTGGTGTACAGAAAATAATTTGACTTGCCACTCAGTGCAGAGCCTACCACAGGCAGAACAAAGAGGAAAGAATGAAGGAAAGAAAGACAGAGGAGGAAGGATGGAAGAGAGGAAAGGGCAGACACCGAAAGCAGCACTACTTCGAGTGAATGGATGATGAGCGCCCCCACCTGCCGCATACAGCATTGCTAGTTCCTCTTATATATAAGTTTTTAAAATCCTTTTTTTGGTAATGAGTTCTTAGTTAATGTCTTCAATTCCATTTAGCTGCTCATTCATCATTTTGTTTTTGAAGGCTGCAACATGCTTGCATGCGTCGGCCTTTTTGGATTGGAGCGTGTAGCATTTTATGACCGGATGCCCTTCCTGATGTCTACCAATGACCCTTGGGTGGATTCGATCCTCTGACCCTACGGCCAGAGCGGAGCAAGAGTACATACAAAATCACTGCTGTGCTTAAGGTGGTTAATGTTAGGGACAGCCTGACCCCAGACTACCAATCAGTTATGCAACAAGGATAACAGATGAACATTACTTGTGATGAGTCTCCTTGGTTACTATATAAACTCCATAGTGACAAAATAAAATAAAAATAAATGGAGGAAGGATAAGTGATGGAAATTCCTTGTGATGTGTCTTGTAAATAATTAAGAAAAAATAATTGATGGAAGGATAAGAGATGGAAATTCCTTGTGATGAGTCTCCTTGGTTACTATATAAAGAAATGAGTAATGGTAATAAATGATAATACCAGGAAGTAAACGAAATAACAGTAAATAAGTTAATAGAGGAATAGTAACTTCAGAATTACTTGGTTAATACATATCAGTAATTAATGCAGTACAGCTCTCAGAAATTGCTTGTCATAAGTCTCATTTCTTACTATATAAAGTTCTTAATAAGTAACACCAGAGTTCCTTTAATCTCATCTGTCCTTTAATAGGTCTGATTTGTATCTAAAGTCTACAGTGAATAAAGGCAATTAATATAATACTGTGATAAAGTAACATTAGAGTTTCTTGTAATTAAGACTCATTTGTATTAATGTTAAATCACAAGTAGCCTTTTTAGTGTTTTTCGGTAATCAGATCCTCAGTAAATTTGAGATATATAAGGCTGTGACAATTGCATAAGGAAGTATTGACAGCAAAGATTCCTTGTGTATCTGTAGAAAGCTAAATTGCCATATACTCTAGACATTTTCTTCTTTATTCATTTCTCTAATTAAATACAAGCTTGTTAAAATTCTACAAGTGCATATAGAAAGCTAAATTGCCAGTTCCCACAAATATAGTCAAAAGTTGAGATACTGTGCAACATAGATGAGAATTATGACAAGGAATTGCTCCGTATAAATTTGCATCAGAATATTATCATTTAAAACAGTGAATATTAGGAGGAATAATCAGTAACCCTCCATATTAATAGAAGTAATTTATGGGTAATTATTCTTGAAGTCCTGTATAGCATAACTGATTGGGAGTCACACTGGGGAGACATAGGGCTATATTCTTATTAACCTCTTCGTGCTATGGTGATGTGTACAGTTGCTGCCCACCTTACCAACTTAAAACCAACATTTTTTATAATTAGTAATATCTTTATGGTCTGTAAATATACAAATCTTCTCTGAGTAGCTTATATAGATACGAACCCTTTCTTGAGATTTATATTTTGTGGTCTGTGCATACGAACTTAGATACGAACCCTTTCTGGAGATGCCGTTACTGATATTTTTGCGGTCAGTGCTTACGAACATGTATAGAGGTGAGCATTTTCAGAGAAACCTTAAATATTTTTATGGTCTGTGCTTACGAACTTTACAGATATGAAAATTTTTGGATGACTTGATACTATTGTGGTCCGTGCTTACGAACATATTTTGAGAAGCATTTATTGATATTTTTGCAGTGGATACACAGTACACTATAGAGTTGTAATATCAGTAATACATTACAGTACTACTGTAAACTGCGTAGAGTACTTACAGAGTCGTGTGTTAGTGATGCTAATGGTTAAAGTTATTTGAAGTAAACACAACAGTAGTATTCATTTCTACACTTATATTCCTGGTTTTTAGTAAAGATTTTAAATATCTGGCATCACATACAGTATAAGTAAACTTATCTTTGGCTTCACCTGTAGTATTAGTGAATTTCAACTTTGATATTTTGAGTAATAGACCAATTTGCAATCCCATTTAAGCTCATTTTGACTTTGCATAATAGACTAATTTGCAATCCCAGTTAAGCTCATTTTGACTGATTTTGCATAATAGACTGATTGAGAAAACCAATTTAGCTTATCTCATTTTTCATCTCACCTCATTTTGACTTTGCATCATAGACTAATTCATGATCCCTATTTAGCTCATTTTGACTTTGATTTTAAGCAAGACTAAAGACAAAAAACTTTGAGCAACAGACCAATTCTTGATGCCAGTTCAGTGCATTTCAACTTTGAGAGTAACAGACCAATTCTTGATTAGTTAAGTTTGTATCAGCTTTGACTTAATAGACCAGTTCTTGATTTGAGTTCAGTTCATTTGAGTAACAGACCAATTCATGAGGCCAGTTAAGCTCATTTTTACTTTGACATTGCATAACAGTTCAAATCTTGATCCTAGATAAGCTCATTTCTGCCTTGACAAGTAGCAGTTAAGCTCATATCAACTTTGACTTTGCATAATAGACCAAAGCTTGATCCTAGTTAAGCTTATATCAACTTTGAGAGTATAACAGACCATTTATTAATCCCAGTTTAGTTGGTAAGTCGGGAAGCAACTGTATTTCATTCTTGCTGCCTCCAGACTATTTTATTAACTTTGGTGATATAGCCATTAGTGGTGGAGCTTTAAATTTTGTAGTGGTGGAGCTTTGAAGGCTCCATAAACATATTAATTTCTGCCAAAAAATATATTAAAAGTCTGGAAGTGGCAAGAATAATATATAAAATGTCATTGGATTGATGGAGTTAAAATGTAATCAGAAAGGGGGAAGGCAAGCTC